>PVIR01009613.1:38218-52743 GCA_004026965.1 Petromus typicus | reverse complement strand
CTTTCCCAGATCTAACCTTCCTGCCATCTCACCAGACCTCACCAGTCCCAGACTTCATCTTCCCACAAAGCCTTCCGTAGCAGACTTCTTCAAACACACCCCAGCCTGACAAAGCACAGGCCTCAACTTCTGGCCAAACCTGCTGTAGGCCTCGCCTTCCCACCATACTCAACACAGACCTCACAACTCCCAGTCCTCATCTTTCTATGAGGCTGGCAGTATGCCTCACATATTATAGGCCTCACACTCCAGCCAAGACAGCCCCAGGCCTCTACTTCCTGCCAAGCTCAACACAACCTAACAAACGACAGGCCTCACATTCCTGCAAACTAGCCACAGACTTCACTAGTCCAGGGCCTCACCTTCCTGCCAAGATCCCTTCAGCCTCAGAACCCCAGGCCCAACCTTCCCACCAAACTCTACACAGACCTCAGCAGTCCCAGGCTTCACCTTTCTGCCGAGCCTTCCACAGGCCTCACCAATACCGAACAATCCCCAGGCCTCACCTGCCCACGAAGCTGACCAGTCCCAGGCCTCATGTTCCTGCTAAACACACACCAGCTTCACAAATGCCAGGTCTCCTCTTCCTACCGAGCTTCCTTACAGGTGACCAATCCCAGGCCACTCCTTCCCTCCAAGCCTGGCCCAGGACTCAACAGTCCTATGCCTCCTATTACTGCCAAACCCACCCCATGCCTCACCATGCCCCAGCCTCAATTTCTCACCAAGCCACTCCAAGCCTGACAAATCCCAAGCCTCAGCTTCCTGCCCAGCCTGCCTCAGCCTCACAACCCCGGACCTAATCAAGCTCAACAGTCCCAAGCCTCACACGCAGGTGAAGCCTGCTGTAGGCATCACAAGTCCCAGGCTTCACCTTCTCCGCCAAGCCTTCCATAGGCCCCACTAATACCAGGCCTCTCCATTCTGCCAAGCCTGCCTCAGCCTGACAAATCACAGTCCTCATCTTCCCACCAAGGCCTCCCAGGCCTCTCCTTTCTGCCAAACATGCAACAGTCCCTCAAAACCCAGGGCTCTCCTTACGACCAAACGCACCACAGCCAACACCAGTCATAGGCTTCACATTCCGATCAAGCCTGCCGTAAGCCTCACAGTCGCAGACCTCTCCTTCCCAACTAGCCTGCCCCAGTGTAACAAACCCCACGCAGCACTGGACCTTGTGGTAAACAGGGGAAGGGAACATAACTAGAACTTTTGCATTAAGTTCTAGTCTCCTGTGAGTTCATGGCACACAGCAAAATAATTAATAATTAGGCAGAAATGAGACTTAGAGAAACTGAGCTTGGGCCTGATCCATGCTACTCTGGGAGGCAAGGACTCTGGACCCCTGCCTGCCACACCTTTTATAATCTACATTCCAAAAAACCAAGAAATGCCGGGGCACACCAACAACAGTCCTAGAGAAGTTATGTAGATGAGGATCCCCCGTGGGGGCAAGGCAGGTGTCAGTAATAGTCCTTGAGAAGGGATAGAGCCTGTGCAGTTCTGCCCTGAGGCATGACAGCATGTACCAGAGATGAGGACAAAAGTCAAGTCCAAAGTCCATCTGCAGGCAGGAAGGCCTGGTCAATTCTGACCTTGCAATTCCCAAACAGGATGGTTCCCTACAGGACCTCACCCTTCCCAGGTCTCATCTTCTTCCCAAACCCACCATAAACCTCAATACCCAGGCCTAATCTTCCCACCAAGTCTCTCCTAGGCCTCACCAGTCTCAGACCTCATGCTGCTGTCCAGTCTGCCCCAGCCTCACCAATCCCAAGTGTCAGCGCCTGCCCTAGGCACCCCTTATGCTGAGAAGCAGGAATGTGAGATGCAGCAAGTAAGGGCAGGTGTGGTTGTGTGTAGTAGGGCCAGCATGGATGGGAAGTTAAAGCCTGGTGTTTGTGAGGTCTGGGGTGGGATTGGCAAGGTGAGACCAATAATTTTGGGGACTGGAGTATAACTTGGTGGGAAGGTAAGGCTTGGCATTTATAAACCTGGGACAGGCTTGGCAGGTGAGGCCTGGGATTTGTGAGGCTGGGATGGCTTGGTGGACTGGTTAGGCCTCGGGGGTAGTCAGGCTCACATGTGCTCAGAGTTCAAGGTAGGAAGCTCCTCACCTGCTGAGAAGAGAGAAGAAGCAGTGCTCCGTGATGAGCCCTCTAGAATGCTCTCTCCACAGCACAAAGCATGGCTGACTGGAATGCTTCAGTCAGAATGCAGAAAGAGTCCAGAAGAGAGAGTGCACAGCAGACAAGATCGAGAGAGGAGGCGGAGCCAGCCTGCAGTAGACTAGGTGTGGCCAGGGCACCTCAACTCTGGACGCCCTGGCTCTGGGTCATGGGAGGGATGGAACCATGGATTCAGGAAGAGAAGTAGCTTAATCCAGCAGCATCAGGATAGGGCACAGCCATGGAAATCACAGGAGGGGTGGAGCCTAGCTATAAAATGAGGAGGACTAAGGTCAGGGTACTTGTGCTATTGGTGTCCTGGGGCTGAGTCACAGCAGAGGGTAGGCCTGGGTTCAAAAGAAGAGCATTAGCCCAGAAGTACTAGGATTGGGCACAAAATGGTGGTTCCAGGAAAGGGCAGAGACTGTTTGGGGAAAAGCGTGTCCAGGGCCCCTCAGCTAAGGGAATCTGGAAGCCACCATGAGATGGGTGGGTCCAGCCACACAAAAGGGTGGACCTGAGCCTGAAGGAGAAGGATCATACCCTAGAGGCATTAGGATTGAGCATGATAAGGTGGGTTAAGGCAGGGCGCAGAATCTGGTTGGAGGAGGTGGGTCCAAGGCACCTAAGCAGTATATGTCCATGGGCTAATGAGAAGGGTGGGGCCTAGATTCTGGATGAGGAGGGGTATGGGCAGGATGTTTCAGAATTGGGTGCTCTGAATGGGTCAGATTAGGAACCTGGGGCCAATGACAGTAGTGACACTCTGGATGCCAGTGACAACACCCAACAAGTCTGGTCTTCTCAGCCCTTTTCTCCCACTGGATAGGGGGTATGCAGGAGTCCAGCTCACCGGGCAACTGACAAGAGGAGGTCGGTCACAACAGCTGCTGCATACTCCACACTATTGACTGCCAAAGGTCCCAAAATCTTCCCCTGCTAACTCACCCCGAAAGCCGTAGTAAGCATCTAAGTAACCATAATGCAACTACAGTAACCAAAATGCTTGTCTTGACAATACACATTCAGGACTACAATACCCAGAAGACTGCATGACCAAATCATACAACTATAATACCTAGAATCCTTGGCGGTGAGCCCACAGAGGACTCTGGGAAGATTATGCATGCCTCACCAGAGGCAAAAGCCTTACCACCCCTACAACAGCCCCATTACAGTACCCATAATCTTCTCTGTGATGTTCCTCCCATTGTAGTACCTAGAAACTGAGTGCTTCAATCGCAGTACTACAGTACCCACAATTTGTGGCCTAATAGCCCACACTTGGGACTACAGTACCCAGAAGACTGTGTACCAAAATCATACAACTGCAATACCTAGAATCCTTGGCGGTGATCCCACAGACTACATTACTCAGAAGATTATGCATGTCCGACCATAAATAGAAGCCTTAGCTCCCCTACAGCACCCCATTAGGGTATCCATAATCATCTGCTTGACACTCCCTCCATTGTAGTACCAAAAAAATGAGTGTTTCCACTACATAGTTACAGTACACAGAATTCATGGTCTGAGAGCCCACAATGGGGACCACAGTACCCAGAATTCATAGCCTGACAGCCCACACTCGGAACTACAGTACCCAGAAGACTGAGTGCTTCAACCACAGAACTGCAGTAGCCACCATATTCAGGACAAAGAAATGGTAAAAGGAAATTCCAACTTGATGACTTTACTTTTATTTGAATAACTGTTACATGTAGTGGTGTAATATAAAAAAGAATAAAACTACTGTATAGTACAATCAGCAAACATCAGTATTGTATAAATTGGGTGTGCTGTATAAGGAAATACATTGAAGGCTATCAATATGTATATAACTGTAGCCCCCCCAAAAATGAATTCTGAGTAGTAGGTCATGTCGGAAACAATGTGCCTTAGTTGTTAGTCCAGACACTAAAACAGGTAGATAGATCATTAAACAAAGACTAGCTCTATCTTAGCTTCAGAATTTTTATCTGGGATAATCTTGAGTATATTCTGAAGTGCTGGTTTAGAATTCCTATGTCTCCAGCTTTTTTTTTTTTTTTAATTTAATTCAAGAAATGCCCTTAATTCTCCATGTATTGTGAAAGACAGCTTTGCTGGGTAAGTTAAACAAGATTGAAAATTATTTATGATTAGGACTAGAAAGACATCATTGTTAGCTCTTCTGGCTTTAAGGTTTGAGTTAAGTCTGTTGTAATTCTGATTTGTTTATTTTAATAACTGAATTTTTTTCTCTGATTTTAATTTTGCTGTTGTGGTTTTTAGGTATCTGCCAGTATAATGAGGATATCCCTTGTAAGCTTTTTTTTATCATATTTTTCGATGTTCTCTAAACTTCACTGAGTTCTATTTTTAACTTTGTTGATCTTTGAGAATTTTTCTGCTCTGACTTATGTAAACATATTAGCAATCCCATCTGTGTTATCGTCTAGTTTTTCTGTAACTTCAGTTGGCCGTGTGGTTTTAGTATTGTCTAGGAGGTGCTGGATGGTCTTTCTTGTGTGTGTTCTCTCTGAGTACTTCTGCATAACTTACCATTTGTCTTCAGTTTCACATCGACAGATGCATCCTGCTTCTGCCCCTGGGCTGGTCAAGTGGGCCATAGTATGGGCTGGGATGGGACATCAGTCCCATCATCCTCCCTGGGCTGTGTGCATAGCTTTGGCCTTTGACTAGGAGCAGGGCATTTAGTTGCTTAGTTCGTCACCACAGTTCCCTTTCTATTTCACCTTAGAAATGTTTATATATCTATGACAAGAAAATTGAAGTTGAGTATAAAACTAACAGGAAAAGGTAATTTGCAGTCAAAAGAATATTCCTCAAAGTTCATAAATATTAAAACCAAGCAAACTACACAAATGAGGCCATGTTCAAAAAAAAGAAAGCTAGACATGGTGGCATGTGCCTGTAATCCCAGCACTCAGGCAGCTGAGGAAGGAGAGGTGGCAGGAGCTGGAGACCAGCTTGTGGAAGATAGTGACTTTGAGGCTCGCCTGAACAATGCAAGGAGACCTTGTCTCAAAAATTTTTAAAAAAGGGCCGGGGAGTTAGCTCAGTGGTTCCGGTGCCTGTCTGGCAAGCGCAGGGGCCCGGGTTCGATTCCCCGGTAACCACATAACAATAGTGGGTGTGGAGACCCACACCCAGCAGCAACCAGTACCACATACCACAGTGCCGGGCGTGGTGGCTCACGCCTGTAATCCCAGCACTCGGGAGGCAGAGGCAGGAGGATTGTGATGTGAGTTGGAGGCTGAGCTCAGGGCCAGCCTGAACCACAAAAGCGAGACCCTGTCTCCAAAAACCTAAAAAAAAAAAAAAAAAATGAGGCCTTGTTCAAATTTCTTTAATCAAATAAAATTTCTCCAGAGATGAATACACATTTAGTATCTAGAACCTAACAACTGAACATTTAAAATATCTCA
Organism: Petromus typicus; assembly: GCA_004026965.1. Classification (NCBI taxonomy): domain Eukaryota; kingdom Metazoa; phylum Chordata; class Mammalia; order Rodentia; family Petromuridae; genus Petromus; species Petromus typicus. Next base: position 47,144 of record PVIR01009613.1, on the reverse strand, counting down.
ATATCTGAAATGTAAGGAGTATTGACCTTATGCTACAAGTGACACCTAATGCATAATAAGACAATATTTTCCATCCTCAGTATTATAAATTTTGTATGAAATTGTACATATGGGGCAGGGGATTTGGCTTAGTGGTTCCAGCACCTGTCTTGCAAGCGCAAGGACCCAGGTTTGATCCCCAGAAACCACATACAATACTGAGCATGGAGACTCATGCCCAGCAGCAATCAGTACCACATACCACAGTGCTGGGCAAGGTGGCTTACACCTGTAACCCCAGCACTCGGAAGGCAGAGGCAGGAGGATTGCTGCGATGTGAGTTTGAGGCTGAGCTCAGGGCCAACCTGAACTACAAAGCAAGACCCTTTCTCAAAAAAAAGAAAGAAGTTGTACATATTGTGCTTATGTACAAAATTGTACATATGCATTGATTAAAGACATATAAAAACTTTTTTTCTCTAGTTGAGAGCAATGTGGAAGAAATATAATTATATACACATATTTTAAAAGACTACTTTCTTATCAAATTATGTAGGTAATTCTGTATGTGGCATACATATTCAGTATTTGTAACTTGAGGATCTATTCAAAGTCCAAACAAATACCCCTGGTTTGATAATACCTGTTTTCAATTAATCTTCAAAAGGAATTAGCTTATTTATGTTCTGAAATACAGTAACAGAAGGTACTTTCCATGATGTTAGTGAGAATGTCATTGTATACTGACACTGAATAGTATCTTTGGAAATGTGTGTAGAGGTTCCTCAAAAAAACAAAAATAGAAATTCCATTTTACCCAGCTATAATTCTACTGGGCATGTTTCTCAAAACTAATCATATTAAATGGACCCATGTATATGTATGTTTGTCACACTAAAACTTACAAAAATGAAGCTCAGGAAATAGTTTAGATGCCCATTCACAGATAAGGAAAAAAGAAAAGTGGGATAGCCTGGGCATCATGGAGCATACCAGGAAGCGCAGGCACAATCACGCTCAGCCTAGGCAGCCTAACCACTGATGAGACTCAGTCTCAGAATAAAAGATAAATAACTCTAACAATATAACTCAGTGCTAAACCCTGGATTCAGTTTCCAGCTTTGAAAATAATATGGTGTGTAAATATAATAGAATGATAGTCAGCCGTAAAAGAGAATAAAACAATGTCATTTGCTAAAAAATACTTGGATCTAGAACCTATGTTATGTTAAATAAGATACACAGGAAGTTCAACTTCACATGTTAGAGATGGTAGAAAAGAGAAGCAGACATTTTGAACAGGGTAAAGAAATTCAGTGGAAGGGAGAGGGGTAGAGTCATAGTCGAAAAAGATATAAAAAATAATATATAGTATACATGTATACCAATTCTTCAAAATGAAAGTCACTAGTATATATTGCAAGCATTAATTCCAAATTCCCAAAGTGAATACAGTTTTGTTAAAGGCTGTTTCCCATCCATCATGTAGAGTATACAGTAAATTCATGATGAAATATGCTTTTGGGGTATCAAGTCAAAACCATTAATATAAAGACACTTTTAAATATGACTAGTTTTTTTTTTCTTTGACAGAAGTGCAGAGATATATAAATGCCCTCAGCATAACACTGAACTCAAATCATATGTACTTCATGGATTTGAACAGAAGCTCTCTAAGTGTAACAGAAAGAGGAAAACCTCAGCAGTTTGTCCTTGCAAAAGAATGCAAAGACAAACTCTGAAGAAAAATCTAATGGATATAAGGAATCAGGAAAATGCTACTGTGGTTGCCCCGAAGGAAGTAATGCTGAAGACCAATCGCTTATACATAAGCAAGATGTGAGGCCCTCCAGTATCTTGTGAGGCCCTCCAGTATACCCAACTATGTTCAAATCCAGGAAAGAAATGACAAATGAATGAATACATGTATACAATGGAGGACAGGTTTTTGGGTTTTGTTTTTGTTTTTGTTTTTGTTTTCAGGTTTTTTGAGACAGGGTCTTGCCTTGTAGTTCAGGCTGGCCCTGAGCTCAGCCTCAAACTCACATCACAGCAATCCTCCTGTCTCTGCCTCCCGAGTGCTGGGATTCCAGGTGTGAGCCACCATGCCTGGCACTGTGGTATGTGGTACTGATTGCTGCTGGGTGTGAGTCTTCACACCCAGTATAGCATGTGGTTACTGGGGATCAAACCCAGGTCCTTGTGCTTGCAAGACAGGCACCAGAACCACTGAGCTAAATCCCTGGCCCCGGAAAGGTTTTAATTCTAACCATGGCATTGAAAAACATGAAAGAACTCACACTGGAACAAAATATCATGTATATAAACGAAGTTGAAAATCCTTAAAAAATAAAACTTCATTTGGTAATCATAGAGGAACTCATTTTGGGGGAAAACCCTACATATGAAAGCAATGTGGGAAAGTTTTCAGCAAACAAAGTCATTGTCAATGACATGAGCAAATTCACACTGGGGAAAAACCCTTTGTGTATAAGCAAGCTTTCAGGACAAAGAGTCATTGTTAAGGGCCGGGGATTTAGCTCAATGGTTCCGGCGCCTGTCTTGCAAGCGCAAGGACCTGGGTTCGATCCCGGTAACCACATACACTACTGGGTGTGGAGACTCACACCCAGCAGCAACCAGTATCACATACCACAGTGCCAGGCGTGGTGGCTCACGCCTATAATCCCAGCACTCGGGAGGCAGAGGCAGGACGATTGCTGTGATGTGAGTTTGAGGCTGAGCTCAGGGCCAGCCTGAACTACAAAGTGAGACCCTGTCTCAAAAAAAAAAAAAAAAGAGTCATTGTTAAATGCATGAAAGGACTCACACTGGGGATAAACCATATGTATGTAAGCAATGTGGGAAAGCTTTCACCACACAGAGTTCTTGGCAAGTACATGAAAGAATCCACAATGGGAAGAAACCTTCTATATATAAGCAGCGTGGGAACTCATTTAGCCACCATAGTGCATGTAAGATACATGAAAGAATTCACACTGGAGAGAAACCGTATATGTGTAAACATTGTGGGAAAGCTTTCAACACACACAGTTATTTTCAAATACACGAAAAGACCCACACTGGCAAACCCCTGTGTATGTAAGCATTGTGGGAAAGCTTTCTGCAAGCATAGTGAATGTAAAATACAGGAAAGGACTCACACTGGTAAGAAACCTTATGTATGTAAGCAATGCAGGAAAGCTTTCAGCATACCCAGTTATTGCCAAAGTCATGAAAGGACCCACAGTGGGGAGAAACCATATGTATGTAAGCAATGTGAGAAAACTTTCAGCAGACAGATACATGAAAGGACTCACACTGGGGGAAAACCCTATGTATGTCAGCAATATGGGAAAGCTTTCACCACATATGGTTCTTGCCAGCTACGTGAAAAGACCCACCCTATATATGTCAGCATTGTATAAAAGCTTTCAGCATACACAATGAATGTAAAAAAACATGAAGCAACTCACACAGGGGAGAACTCTATGAATTAATGCAGTGATGAGGCTAGAAAGCACATAATAATGTTAAGTTTGAGATAACAAAACACTTTGCATCCAAGTCTTTAGCACATGGCCTTTAGAGAACATGTTACATTCGTATTGTTTTAATTGTCTGGGTAAAATGAAATTTATTGATACAATTAAATTTTCTTTAGCTTTAAAAAAAGGAAATCCTTCATTGGTGGTTATAGATTAACCAAGAGGTCATTATATGGAATATGCCAGGCATAGACAAATTAAGGCTTGATCATATTTATTTTTAGAATCTAAAATTGACAACTTTAAAGAAGTAGAGAGTTTAGTGGTAGTTGCCACAAGTGTGAGTGGGGGAATTGAGCGATGTTAATGAGAACATAATGTGTCTTTTCTGGAATACAAAATGGTACAGATCCCATTGCAACTACAATGACTGATACAGTGCTACACAGAGTTACAATCTGATAAAAGTTTTCAGTGTTTTCTCCATATACCCCCAAAATAATTGTGTTAGGTGGTGCAGATGCTTCCAAGGAACAATGTGGTAACTTCATGATACAAATAGCAACAAACTGCACTATACACTTCCAATGAATAATTACTGTTACTATTCTTTAATGAAATGAATACAATTAAGTTTAGCAAAAATAACATCACCATGATTTCATGATGTGTCCACAGAATCTCTCCTTTCTTCAGTTTTTACAAATGTGATTTAGTTTGTATTGTACTTACTTGTGAAAGAATTCAGTATTAGTTGGTCTGAAGGTTGTGGGACTTTGTTAAACAGAGTATTCAGCGTTTCAGTGAAATTTATACTTGTTTCATTAGAAAATGAAAATACGTTTTGAGGATATAATTTGGAAACAATTGATATCACACACTCATTTCATCTCATTTTGACGAAAGCTGTTATACTTGTATTTAAGAAATTTTTTACATTTTCAAAGCACTTAATCTTGTTTGCCTGATTTAATAAATTAACAATTTGTTAAATTTAATGTTTAATTTAACAGTTAACATATATTTGAGGTATATCCTCTTTCCTAGAAATGTCTTGAATTTATCCTTCTTTATAGCCAACTAGTATTCTATTATATGTTGATACTATATTTTCTTCATTTATCTGTTAATGAATGTATATGAGGATGCAAAGATAGCTCTTTAGTCAATGGGAAAGGAGCAGGAAGGCAAGGAAGGGAAGAAAAAGACATAAAAATATTTGGTGTCATACACCAACTACCCACAATGAATGCGATCTTTATATGTCACAAAAGTGAACTAAATAATGATAATATTAATGATGATGGTGAAATTGGGAAAGGAGAGCTGGAGTCAGAGAGGGTGATGGGTGAGGAGAGGAAGAAAAATTGTAGCACTCAAAATGTGAAACATGTATCATGCTGCCAAAGGTGAATGCAAACATATACTTCAAGGACATTAAAAATCTTAATACTTAAAACTTAGAAATATTTCATACTTTTTTTCTGCTTCCTAGACTTACCACACATGTATCAAAAATATGTAAAGATGGGGCCAGGGATTTAGCTCAGGTTCCAGCGTCTGCCTTAAAAGCACAAGGTCCCAAGTTTGATCCCCGTAACCACATACCACAGCGCTGAGCATGGTAGCTCACACCTGTAATCCCAGCACTTGGGAGGCAGAGGCAGGAGAATTACTGAGAGTTTGAGGCTTGTCTGGGATACGCAGACTTGGGGCCTCTGGGAACAAACCATCCCTGTTGCAGTTTTACCTGGTGACAGGCAGGTGGCTGTGGTCTGAGTTGGAGGTTGGGGAGCTGTGGATATGGACAGTGACTCTACAAAAAATGGGATTTTGTTCTCTACCCCCTAGCGATAGCCAACTTATGATGACCCAGCACTGATGTGAAAATCAGTGGCATATTCTTCCTTGACATTGTCACTAACTTCTAGTACCAGTATCTCCTGTCCAATTTTGTCAGTCCCCTGGTCTTTCTCCAATTCAATTGTTTCCCTTAGGAACTCCGACTAGGGGCTCAGTTTGAGTATTTGTTGTAGAATCTAGCACATTTCAAATGTTTACAAAGTGATAAGGCTGAACAGGTCTCCTAGGATGAAAGTTATGTGACAGTATGGACTTGCCTTCATCTCTGTGAACACCCTCCTCTAACAGTTGGGCCAAGTCTCTCCCGCAGTTTCTATTTGGTAAAGATGGTGAATTCGAGTGGAAGAGGATGGACATGACTAGGAACTTAATACTTGGTGACAATGAGCCTTTTGAGTTCTGGTTCTGAGCCCTACCCATCCCCTTTCTTTGCATGTATTCTCAGTCCCATCTACAGCACTAATGACCTTTTCCCTCTTGCAGGGGAAGCCCAAGATCCCATCTTTTTCATAAGAGTTTTAAGATGTATGAGCTCCAAGGTTCTGTCACTCTCTTCCCAGCCATAGTCCATATACTCATCACTGACATCTTTGGCATGTCTTTTTATCTTTACAAAATGTCATACCAAAAAAATGTCATTTTATCTTTACAAAAACCCTGTAAGGTTTATCTTTTTAGTACTTCACTTTTCAGAGAAGTACCCTGAGCCCCTGGGCATGGTAGTACATTTTTGGAACACAGTAGTGCAGAATCACTGCTCTGCCTTGATGGAGACAAATACCCATTGAAGAGCTTGTCCAGAAAACATGGTATAATTTCAAATTCACAGAATGAGCCAGGAAGATACTGAAGTATGAGATAGCTCCACATTGGAAGGATGGTACCAGGGACTGCACCAATTTCTCCCTTGTGCCTGGCACCTAAGTCTACATCAGGCAGACCTCTTCTAAGTTTAGGGTGGATTCATTTTCACAGTAGAGACAACAAGGAGATTCATATAGTCAGGAACAACACTATGAACTGCCAGAAAGTTGGGATCTGGAGCTCAGACAAAGGGGACTCAATTCTTCATGTTTGTGCTTGTGGATTACATGAGTGTCCATGATGAAAAGGATTCTATGCTTTCACCATAAAATTAAACATGAGGGGCAAAGAATGATAAATCCTCAATGTCTTCAAAATATCTTTAAGATGTTTTGCTAGCTGTGGAGCAACAGTACCTGTCTTTATTAATATCCTACACGAAGAATATTTTCCTTCTGAGTTGGAGTCTTCATAAAACATACTTATTGAAAAAAAGAAGAAAAGGAAAACATACTTATTGTAGAACTAAGAAAACAAGGATTCTGGATTACAAGTGCTGCTCAGTGGCACATAGGACAGAACAGAATCATTCATAGTACTGTACGAACTTTCTCAGCTGTTGGGGGTATGGTCTGCTTGTGATGAAGATGAAAAATATTTGGGGAAATATCCTTTTCTCCTCACAAAAAGGAGAGTGCATAGGACAAAACACTAGGACAACTCTTTAACAGGGCTTAGGACAGAATGGGGTGAGGGTCAATCCCTTTCATAAAAAATGAAGCATCCAAAAATATGAAGTATCTAGGAATCAGTCTAACAAAAGAAGTGAAAGACCTCTACTCTTAAAACTGCAGCAGTCTAAAAGAGGAGATAGAAGAAGACTGCAGAAAATGGAAAGATAGGGGCCGGGGATTTGGCACAGTGGTTCTGGTGCCTGTCTTGCAAGCGCAAGGACCTGGGTTCAATCCCTGGTTAACCACATACAATACTGGGTGTGGAGACTCACGCCCAGCAGCAACCAGCACCACATACCACGTACGACAGTGCCGGGCGTGGTGGCTCATGCCTGGAATCCCAGCACTGGGGAGGCAGAGGCAGGAGGATTGCTGTGATGTGAATTTGAGGCTGAGCTCAGGGCCAGCCTGAACTACAAAGCGAGACCTTGTGTCAAAAAACCTAAAAAAAAAAAAAAAAAAGAAAATGGAAAGATATGATTTGTTCCTGGGTAGGAAGAATCAATATCACCAAAATGTTTATAATCCCACAACTCCTATATAGATTCATTGTAATCCCTATTGAAATCCCAAAAACATGTTTCACAGATTTAGAGAAAATAAGCCAAAAATTCATCTAGAGCCACGAAAAATCTAGGATAGCAAAAGCAATTATAGGTAACAAGGACATGGCTGGGGGTATCATGAACCCCAATGTGAAACTATACTACAAAGCCACTGTGATTAAAAAAAAGAAAAAACACCCAGTACTGGCAAAGTAACACAACTGAGTATCAGTGGAATAGATTAAAAGATCCAGAAACAACTCCAGATACACTAAGCTACCTCATCTTTGACAAAGGAGCCAAATATCCTCAATGGAGGAAAGATAGCCTCTTTAACAAATGGTGCTGGAAAAAATGAACTCTAACATGCCAAAGACAAAAGCTAGACCTATCTCTTTTGTCATGTACTAAACTAAAATCAAAGTGGATCAGAGACCTAAATATTGAAACAGAAACACTAAACCTACTGGAAAACAGGTTAGGCAAAAGTATTGGAGATACTGGCTTAGGGAAAGACTTTATGAACAAAACTTCTATAGCATAAGAACTAGCAGAAGAGATCAACAAATGGGATCTCGTCTTATTAGAAAGCTTCTACACAGCAAAAGAAACCACTGACAGAGTGAAAAGACACCCAACAATATTTGAAAAAATTTTTACCAACTGTTGCACAGGTAAAGGGCTATGATCCGAACTATATAAAAGCTTTAGAAAATCAGTGTCCCCCCCCCACAATTTAAAGACCCAATTCAAAAATGGGCATTTGAAATGAACAAACACTTTTCAGAGGAAGAAGTAAAAGCAGCTAAGAAGCATATTAAGAAATGTTCAACATCACTGGTCATTTGAGAGATGCAGATGAAAATGACACTGAGATTCCATCTCATTCCACAAGGAATGGCTACCATCTTGAAATTAATCAGCAAAAAATGCTGATGAGGCTACAGGGAGAAAGGAACCCTTCTCCACTGCTGGTGTGAATGTAGACTGGTATAACCACTGTAGAGATTCCTCAAAAAACTAGGATTAGAGGTCCTATTTGATCTTGCTATTCCCCCGGTAGGGATATACATGAAAGAATTAAAAGATTCATATCACAGTGATATATGTGTAACCATGTTTATAGCAGCTCAGTTTGTGATAGCTAAATCTTGGAAACAACCCAAATGTCCACCAACTGGAGACTAGATTTAAAAAGATGTAGTGTTTCTATAGAATGGAGTATTACTCTGCCATAAAGAATGATGAGTTTGGGGCCGGGAAGTTAGCTCAGTGGTTCCGGCGCCTGTCTTGCAAGCGCAAGGACCCAGGTTTGATTCCCCGGTAACCACATAACAATACTGGGTGTGGAGATCCACACCCAGCAGCAACCAGTACCACATACCACAGTGCCGGGCGTGGTGGCTCACGCCTGTAATCCCAGCACTCGGGAGGCAGAGGCAGGAGGATTGTGATGTGAGTTTGAGGCTGAGCTCAGGGCCAGCCTGAACCACAAAGCGAGACCCTGTCTCAA
>PVIR01009613.1:0-38118 GCA_004026965.1 Petromus typicus | reverse complement strand
AATGATGAGTTTGACTCATTCATACTCAAATGGATGTACCTTCAGGGCATACTCATAAGTGAAATAAATAGGTCACAGATGTGTAAATACCATATCTTTTCTCTGATATAAGAAGCTGGAAATGTAAATGAGTTCTAAAATGTATGAAGATATTATACAATATGAACTAATCAAAGGGAAATAGGATAGGTGTAAGTAATGAGAGGAAAGAAAAAATTGTGATGGTAATTAAAAAAATGGAAACAAAGCTTATGTATATAGGAGGTGTGGGTTGTAGGTTGGGTAGGGAAATGGGAAAAATGAGAGTCATGTCATGTCATATACTGGTACAAATTATCAATGTTGAGTGTGACTATATGTATATAAAATGTACCTGTTTCACAATTTAAAAAAAAAAAAAAGGGAAATGAGGGTCAGGGTTAAGCTCAATGGTTCCAGTGCCTACCTTTCAAGCATAAGGTCCTTAGTTTGATCCCAGCAACCACATACCACAATACTAGGTGTGGTGATTCACACCTGTAATTCTAGTACTCGGGAAGCAGAGGTAGGAGGATTGCTGTGAGTTTGAGGCTTGCCTGGCCTACATAGTGAGCTCAGGGCCAGCCTAAACTACAAAAGCGAGGCCCTGTCTCAAAAAGAAAAAAGAAAAGAAACAGGTATAAGTCCACCTGAAACTTTGTAGCTACTGGTAATTCTATCTTTTGAAAGGCTTTAAAGATTTGCCTTATCATTAATAATAAGTGTCTAGTTGTTATTTAAAAATTATTTTATTATGAAATACTTCATACAAAAATATTATAAAACAGGCTTTTAGTTTTAATATTATTAAAGTTGTAAGAATCAAAGAGCTAAATTGTTCATTTTAAAGATTAAGAATACATGGTTCAGAGAAATTGAGATTTAATCAAAGTTAGGTAATTAATGGTTATTTTTTAAAATTTTTAGTCAATTATATATATATATATATTTTTTTGAGACAAAGTATTGCTTTTTGTAGTTCAAGCTGGCCCTGAGATCATTATGTAGCCCAGACAGGCCTCAAACTCACAGAAATCTTCCTGCCTCGGAGTCCCAGGTGCTGTAATTACTGGAGTGACCCACCATACACAGCATTGTGATATGTGGTACTGATTGCTGATGGGCGTGAGTCACCATACCAGCATTGTAGTATGTGGTTGTCTGGGATCAAATTCGGTACCTTGTACTTACAAGGCAGACACCAGCACCACTGAGCTAAATCCCTGGCCCATCAATTTTATATTTTAATAGTCTAGATTTTTTACAATGCTGCCACAAAATTTAATCTCATTTGTAAAGTTTCGTTCAAATTCAATTAAGTTTTTGTCTAGCACATACTTTTTTTCTTGCAGTACCAGGAAGCAAGTTGAGGGTCTCACACATGGTGGGCAAATGCTATGCCACTCAGCTATTTTATCATCCATTTCTATTTTATTTTGAGAAAGGGTTTAAGATGCCCATGCATTTCAGACTTGTGATCCTCAGCTGCCCAAGTGGCTGGAATTGTAGGTGTGTGCCCCTACACCTGATCTATGGCATAGTTTTTGACAGATGTCATACAATAGGAGTCTTCAGATTTCAACTTTTTAAACTCCAGGCATTTTCTAAATATAAAATAATGTATAAAACATGCTTTAATTCTTTAAAGAAGAAAATAACCAGTCAAGAACTGAAATTTATTTTATTGTGAAAACGATAGCATCTCATGTTTTAAAAGTTCACAATTCTTTACATAATGAGTACAATTAATTAGTGTTTTATTTACATCAATATTTTATTTCTTGAAGTGTTCTAAAATTTAATGAGTAAAATTTTTCCCTAACAGAGGCTGATTTCTCTACTAAAATGTTAAAAAAGAAAATAAAAAAATTATCAGATAATGCTACTTAAATATCATTAATGGAATTCTAAATGGAATATCTATTTCCTTTAAGTTCAGGTAAAGAGCAAAAAACTTTAGAATTATTAAAACCTATGCTTACAGAAGAGCACTCTGTCCTGACTGGCCAACCTGAGTCCACCTTGGAACATCACTCAGGAGGGAAATGTGTTGCAGAGAGGATTAGATCTTCAGTCTGCTTTTCTTGGTGTCCCTATATCCCTTGGAGATAGCATGAGATTCAGTTTATAGTAAACAAACTATCTACCAACTGGGTCTATGTTTCTGAGAGAAAGAAAGGTCTGTAGTTTATAGTCAAAGTCAATGGCTCTAAACTGAGGTTCCTTGTATTTTCTGGTCATGTTGGTACCAAGGTATCTTATGAGTTCACATCTTTCGAGAAACTGCTCCATCTTCTTCTTATACTTCTTCCTTGTATATTCAGAACCTCTGGGATTGAATGCTGTCAAAAATTTCATAGAACTGTGAATGTTTACTTACAGATTAATAAATCATTACATGAAAAAGAAAAAGAAAATTTGGTTATGTGGCTGAGTTGCACAGCTATTGGCACAGACATCTACATTTCAGTTAAGATTAGAGGGTTTTTCTATTCAAATCATGGTTGTATGTGTCCATCTTCTGTATGGCATGGATTACCAAGTGCTGAATATATTGGTTACAGTACCTACTCTTAAGTAGCACTTCAGTTTTGATATTTTTGTTAAAATATTTGCCCTATATTGCATTTCCAAAAAATGCACGTGCACGCACATGCGTGCACGCACACACTCACACACACACACACATGCATGCACACATGCATGCATATATACACACTCCAACTAAGAAACCAACTTAGGTTAACAATCTTATTTAACACATACACTACATTTAATGTTAAATTAGTTCTGAACAGTGTGTCATTTAAAAATGCATACCTTTTAGATGAAATGCTATATAGAGCAGTGCAGATCTCCTTATACTTAAGAAGGGGAATTTGGGCTTAATGCACCCTGCTGCATTCATTGCTTTAATCAGGGAAGTTGCAATACCCTGCAGGTAAGGAAAAATTTATAACTATGTGTACAGTATACTGGCGTTAGTTTCTTAGTACAGCTACATAAAGAGGTGTATTCCTTGCTAAGAGCCTCCCTGGGACTGTTAATGTGGCTTATAAAGATAGTTACATGACTAATTAGACCACAGGAAAGAAATAACACACATTTGTTTAGAAACAAATGCAATGAAAATTGGCTTATTGCAGGCTGGATGATGGACTCTTACTTAGGCTTCATTATGCAGTTCTCTCTATTTGTGTGACACTTTACATAACAAAAAGTTAAAAAGGAAAGACGAGGGCCATAAACTTTGAGGTAACTTGGCTTGTCTCTGCTTCCAGCTCAGTACTGGCCAGGCAACTTTCCAGCATGAAGTCATCAGACACAGAGTTCCAGAGACCACAGTATCATTGTAGTGCAGTTCTTGGAGCCCTAAAGAAGGTAAGAACCCTTCTGATAAGATTAGCGTTCATAAGAATGTCCCTGTCTGGTGAGTGTCACCTGGCATTTTGATATTGAATCAGACTGAAGGCCAATTTTCTAGGCAATTTGAAAAAGACAATGTAGTTAGGAATTTGTGAAAAAGAAGGGGGAGAGAGGGCATGAAATTGTACCCTAAGTATTTATTCTGTACAAGTTTTTAAAACAGCTTTTAAAATAGCATTTGGCAAGTAATTTCTGCTATTTTTTCAAATAGTCATATGTGAATAAATAAAATATGACTTGAATAGGCAGCTTTATCTTGAAACTTGACTCTTTTTGAGCAGTATTTTCAGTATCTCAGAGACTAAATCTGCACCTGTCAAATTATGAAAAACTTTTATAGTCACTAGAAATAAAAAGTAGGACCCAAGTTACATATCCAAAACAAATATAAATAATTTTAGGATCCATCTGCTGTCTTACTTAGGAATTAGCTATGAAAGTAGGTGCCTTTCACACATTTTAACAACCACCCATGAACAAAGTAGGTTAAGATATTTGCAGCTTAAAATCAGAATACTTTATCTGCATGTGGTGGTGTCACACACTTTTAATCCCAGAATTTGGGAGACTCAGACAAGAGTTTCACCATGAGTTCAAAACCAGCCTAGACTACATAATCAGTTTATGCCCAGCATGAACTACATAGAAAACCCTGTCTCAAAAACAAAAAAGAAAACAAAATAAAATGCAAAAACTCCCAAAACAAATAATAATAACAACAACAAAATAGAAATAAAGGAGAAAAGTCAGAAAATTCTGCCCTGATTCTTATTGCTATCAAAATGAAAATGACTGTTAAAAGAAGTCATCCTTTATTCCTCTGACCTGTTCCAGATATCCAGGTAAAGGAAGACTAGTAAGGTTCATTGGTTCCCTTAATGGAGGAAGTTTATGGGGAAGCTTCTGATCCCAGTATTTCAGTGGCAACCTAAGAACACAAAATTCATTAGACAGATGACAATGAATACACTCATTCTCCATATATAGAAATATAAAATAAATGAGCCATTTAAAAAATAAGGCTCCACTGGAGAAAACTATACAAGTGGGAGGCCTAGAGCTCCTTAAAGTTCATAGCCACCTATCTCACTGGGGTCCTTAGCCCTGCTCAAATAGTTTTAGTTCTCTTGTTTTTTACAGAAACTACGTAAAATTTTAATTATTCTCCTGAAAGTTCTAACTTTCCACATATGTTCCTATTCCCAAGGTAGCTATCACACAAGGCACAAGAGGGAAAGCATCCAACTGGCACTTCCTTCCTTACGGGTTCAGCACACATGAGGTCCTCCTTCCCTGCACAGCTGCCCCTCTGTCCCCACACTTTGGGTCACCACTGAATCTCTTGTTCTCTCCTTGCATTTTTGCCTTTTCCTTCTTTTTGGGATCCTTCTTATGCATCTGCATTTCAACATGTTTTTGACTACCAGCCCTACCCTCACCCTAAGATGAAGAAAAAGAATACTCTTTCTCCTTCAGTCATATGTCCTTCTTTATATGGTCAAATATCAGGGAAGAGTAAGCCTCCCTACAGGTGACATGGTATCCAGATACCCTCTCTGCAGGTGGCTATGATTAGGTCTAGTAGACCTAATCTACATGGCCATTCATTAATTCTTGTAAGATAATATGACAGGAAATAGAAAACAACAATTTTATCAAATTGATTCAATAACTTTTCTGTGTATGATATATCTTAAAATATTCAGTACACAGTTCAACCTTACAATCTGGATAGTAGTATCTTTCTGAATTCTTATTGTCTTTCTTTGAACAGCACACTTTACACTGTTGTGCTAGCCTTTCCTTTTTCTTGGGGGTGGTATAATTTCAATAAAATGTCTGCCCACTACATGTAATAGTGAAGATGTTAATGATGAATATCCTGGTTGGCATTTCACTATGCCATATTTTTCAATTACTTGGTCTACTAGACCTAATCTACTTTGCAGATGATATTCTGGCCTCCCTATTTTGAATAAGTAATAAATGTGTCCCACACTGTTTGGTCCAGTTTTAATGTATATGCTGCCAAAGCAAGCACCATATTTTTTGGTGCATGCATATTTTATAATATTTTTCCTTACTTTTGATTAAATAACAGCTTGTTAGATGTTGGTCATCTCTGTCAACACCACTCATAGAATTATTATAATCATTGACCATTATTGAAATTTTGTTTCATTTTTTTTCAAGTCCAATCAATTATGTATTAGGAATAGCTAACAATAAAGAGACATCTGTTTTATTTTTCCATTTTATAATACTAATTTTTCCTCTCTGATATGCCAACATTTCTCCCTTTTTCAGTTTTTTCTTTTGCAGATCTTTTGGCACTTCCTTTCTGTTCAGTCTCAGTTTCTCAGATGTGTCCATTTTGTATTGTAGAGCAATATCTCTGAGCTCCAGAGAAGTATAAAAGTTATGTACTTATAATAAGAGCTATTATAGGTTTTAAACAAAATCACGGATTATTTTTCATAAATAAAATAAATATGAATTAGTAAAACAAAATTGCAACTTATTATTAGATTTCACTAGACACAAATATCAAAGGCAAATACAAAATTCTAAATTAAAACATATGCAAAAACAAATAAACAGGTTCTTGTTGTGCAATCAAGAACCTACTGGTTTAGGGGCCAGGGATTTAGCTCAGTGGTTCCGGCGCCTGTCTTGCAAGCACAAGGACCTGGGTTCGATCCCTGGTAACCACATACAATACTGGGTGTGGAGACTCACGCCCAGCAGCAACCAGTACCACATACCACAGTGCCGGGCGTGGTGGCTCACGCCTGTAATCCCAGCACTTGGCAGGCAGAGGCAGGAGGAATGCTGTGATGTGAGTTTGAGGCTGAGCTCAGGGCCAGCCTGAACCACAAAGTGAGACCCTGTTTCAAAAAAAAGAACCTACTGGTTTAAATGACACTTTCCCAAGCTGATGGTCAGGATGTAAACAAACATACTACCTGAGTGATGCTTGGGTCAAGCTGTTAAATGGTTCACAAAATTTATAAAGAAATTTTGCTTCTAACTTTTTGTGGAACCAGAAATATCTGTAATGGATGCAGAGCTTCTGTCCTCTCCAGCCAGGGGTGTGGGGTCCAGCTCTGAATCCTCGAGTCTTGGCTTCACATACGACCTGCCTCCTTTAGCTGCTCATCCTCCCACAGCTGTAACTTCTGCATGCAGTTTCTGGGCTACTGCCAGATTCTTATCTCATGAATCCTTCTTAACTTGTCTCAGTCACCCAAACACAATGGCCAAGGTCACCAGTGTGCTGTACAACCTCAGACACATATGTTCCGGCTCTGGAACGGCCTGGCCTGGAGCTGCACTCAGCACTGTTGACCATTCACCCACAGATGTTCCCCTAGAGGGCTTCCCACTTCCTGCCAGGCTCTCTGGGTTCCCTTCTCTCACCTGCTCTTGAAAACTTTCCCAACCTTGGTATGCATTATTTCTGAGGGCATGGACCCACGCCTGCTGTGTTCATGGTTAAGCCTGAACATGCCATAATATTCAGCCAGGATCGCTCTAGTAGACTAAAGCTGGCGTTCCTGCTTCCAACCCTTTCTGTACACCCACAGTGGTCTCAGTCCAAAGTAAAACTGTTTCTAACACTGGCCCACTGCTTCAAACCAGGCGGGGTCCCGGCACTGTCTTCAGGCTCAAGTCCGACTCTGGGTGATGGTTTTTTCAACCTTACACTCTGGCCCTTGCCACTCCCTCCATCTCACCTGTCTCCCTTTCCTGGAAGCATCATATCCAGCCATGCTGGAGTTTTCCTGTTCTGGGACCCTTCAAGGCCAGGTGATTGGAGGCCCCTCTGCTTGGGACCTGTCCCTCCTTCCCTTTATCTAGTCCAGTGACAACAAATCTTTAGAGCTTTCAGTGATAAGGAACAGCTTGATATGGCATGTGTGCCATCACTGACCTTTCTCCTTTCTGAGTGTCCTTTCAGCACATTCAGGTGTTTTAGTCAAACCTTTTGGCTGCATTTCACCAAGACTCCAGGCCCTTCCCTACTCTTCAGGCCCCATCACATTTTGTTTCCTAAACTAGCCTCAAATCAGGACCCTCCCACCTCAGTCGCTCGAGTGCTGGCGTTATAGGTGTGTCCCACAAAGCCTGCTTGTTACCAGATATTTAAGGTTATTTTAACCTGAGCCTCAGGTGTGAGGCAGGAAGGCCCAGTCTTCCATCTCAGATATGCAGTAAACATCTGTTGTAATAAACAATCTCACCTCAAAAATTTCTGGAGTTTTTCTTTATTCTCACAAATATATATACGATCACGATACTCAACAGCATAGTTACTGTTACCAGGCACTAGGGCTTCATATCTGAAAGGTAAAGACAACATCCTGTCATATAATTAATACATATCACTGTATAAATAAAATGTCAAAAATGTGTTTTCTACCTATGCTACTCAAGACATAGAATATTTCCTCAGTTTAAAAAGATGAACTTTTAAAATTATACCCATCATGTTTTTTTGTTAGTTTTTTTGAGATAGGGTCTTGTTTTGTACTTTAGGCTGGCCCTGAACTTACTATGTAGCCCAGGAAAGCCTCGAACTCCCAGCAGTCCTCCTGCCTCTGCCTCCCCAGTGCTGGGATTACAGGAGTGAGCCACCACGCCCGGCTATAACACATTTTAATCCCTCTTTTTCATCCCCTTTTCTCTTGCCCCCACCCACTCATCTCTTGATGTTGTTACAAGAACCACTCGTTTGAGTGGGGGCATCATTTCTGCACTTCCCCAAAGACAAGGACTTGCCTGTGTTCCCCTTCTTCATAAGTCACTGGACAGTAACCCTGGAGCTCAGCACATTGTGGGAATCGACTCTTCAGGTCTGACAGCGTCAGCTTTTTGGGGATCATGTCCACAGATGGTAGTGGGTGAGGTGCTAAGGGAGGCACATATATTTCTGGGTTCTCCAAAAATTTCTAATAAAAAGAGATTTCAGGAGAAAGATCATTAAAACAGCAATAATATTCGGATTAAAAAAGAATTCACAGGGCCGGGGATATAGCTCAGTGGTTCCGGCGCCTGTCTTGCAAGCACAAGGACCCAGGTTCAATCCCCGGTAACCACATAACAATACTGGGTGTGGAGACTCACCCCAGCGGCAACCAATATCACATACCAGTGCCGGGCGTGGTGGCTCACGCCTGTAATCCCAGCACTCGGGAGGCAGAGGCAGGAGGATTGCTGTGATGTGAGTTTGAGGCTGAGCTCAGGGCCAGCCTGAACCACAAAGCGAGACCCTGTCTCAAAAAACCTTAAAAAAAAAAAAAAAAAGAATTCACAGAGTCTATCCTATTCCCTTCATTTTCAGGAGCAATGTTCTGCCTTTCCAGTCATGTGAGTTGCTCTCCACACCATAGCAACTTTCCTTCCACAGCAAGTCCCTTGTGGTAATCCTCCTGAGTAGTCTAAGGTCTCTTCCTATCTCATTCATTGATACAAAAATAAAATCTGTTGAGCTCCTACTCTGGGATCACCACTGGAGTGTACAGCCACAAGCTGGCTTGTCTTTCTGCTCTGCAGTATAATTAACTAGTTAAGCAGTGCTCTTTGGCAGGTGATTTAATTTTTCAGAGTCACTTACCACTGTAAAATGCAAGGCATGGACCAGATCCATGATCTCTAATACCACTTCTAGTTTTAAGATTCTCTAGGGGGGCCGGGGATATAGCTCAGTGGTTCCAGCGCCTGTCTCGCAAGCACAAGGACCTGGGTTCGATCCCCAGTAACCACATACCACACTGGGTGTGAAGACTCACCCCAGCAGCAACCAGTACCACATACCACAGTGCCGGGCATGGTGGCTCACGCCTGTAATCCCAGCACTTGGGAGGCAGAGGCAGGAGGATTGCTGTGATGTGAGTTTGAGGCTGAGCTCAGGGCCAGCCTGAACCACAAAGCAAGACCCTGTCTCAAAAAACCTAAAAAAAAAAAAAAAAAATTCTCTAATTACCATTAAATAAGCAGGAATAAGTAAGTAACTCCTTCATTTTTAAAAATAAGAAATTCAGAGGAAAATAAAATGCTCATAGGCATCTGATTAGTTTTCATTAGTCTCATTAGTTTCAATGTCTTCAAAAACCAACTGATTTATATTATTAAATATGAACATAATACAGAACAACTGTCCATTAAACATATGCAGTTAGCCTTCCATATCTATGGACATTGTTACAACTTGTGCTTAGATATCTTCCCAAAGCCGTATGCAGTAATTGATGAGGCTTTTTCAGCAGTGTCTGAATCAGAGTGTATGACTGATTCACGAGTACAATACTAAGATTAAGGGTGGGTGATTATTAAATCAATCCACTTGGCACCACCCTAACCCTGGCAAACTGGATACAATATAAGGAACAGAAGAGAATTGTCTTGTCTCTTCCTTGCTTTGTTACCTCCTATCTGCCATGGTCTGTTTCTCCTCTATAATATCACCCTGCCTTGAAGCCAATCGATTATGGACTGCAGCCTCCACAAACTGTAAGCCAAATAAACCTTTCCTCCTTTGACTTTAGATGTTGGGTATTTTGTCTCCTCAATGAGAAAGTAACTAAGACAGACATTAACATCTGGCCCTTTGCATCTGTGAGTACTGCATCCCAAGATTCAACCAAACACACACTGAAAATACTCAGAAAAAGAAAAGTGATTCTGTACTGAACGTACACAATTTTTTACACTATTCTCCAAACAATGCAATATAACAGCTATTGACATGACTTTTACACTGTAGTAGGCACTATAAATAACCTTGAGATGACTCAAAGTATAAGGAAGGGGTTACGTAGATTATATGCAAACTCTGCTGTCTTATATGAAGGACTTGACCATCCACAGGTCTGGTGTTCTTGAGGGAGTGGCAAGGAAGTCCTGGAACCAATCACCTTGGATACTAAAGAATGACTATATGAAGTCCCTTATAATGATAATTTTAGTGAGAGAGACACGTCAAAGATCAAGAGACCAGCATCACCTCTTGTGTCATCTCTACTGTCTGACTTCCTTTCTGCAGCCCTCAGAAGGAGTGCCCTGGATGCTGTCCTGCAGGCTGAGGGTTTGATGCTCAGCCTCCCATCCCTCGCACAATTCCCAGTAACTCTTCAGAACAAACTGGCCAGCCAAGACCAAGCACCCTTCTGCTCCAAGACTTCTGCTATTTTAGGAATACACAGATGTGTCTCACACTGACTTCTGAGTACCACATTGGGCCTCAGTCACAGGTCCAAGAATGACGCCCCTGTTCCCATTTTCTGAGTGTCCCAGATGCACCATCCGTTGCTATTTGATGAATTTATAGATAAGGCATTCTCCTTCATGAGTGAATATTTGGAGTTAGGAGCAAACTTACATTCAGTTTTTCCTGAGAATTCATTTTATAATAGTGTCCTCTAAATTCTGCTGCAAATTCCAAGGAGTCAGTTTCAGAACAATCAACTAATTCATATGATTCTGCCAAGCTCACAGGGCAGAACTGTCCAAATTCTCCCAGGCGAGAAATCAACTCTTGAGGTGTGATACATAACTTGTCAATGCAGGCCGCTTTTCCTATTATTAACATTTTATTGTTATTACATATTTTTCACAAGAAATATAATAAAACAAAATAATTTCAAATACACAGCACTATGGATTTTATACATTTTTATTATTTCAATTATACAAATATTACACATGTTAAAATTCCAAACAATAGAGTAAAATGTAAAATTTTTCATACCTCTGTCATCTCAGTTAAACATACTCTCATGAGAGGAATAGCTGGGTTCTTAAGTACTTCAATCTTTTTTCTATCCATGTACATATACACACATCTTTCTGCATAGAGTGTGTTTATACCATTATGCTATAAATATTATTCTGCAGCTTAATTTTACCAATTATTTATAGTCTTTATTATCTTTCCATACCTGTTTATATGATTTACTTAATTCTTTTAAGTTGATGTATTATATTATATTGTATAAATATGCATAAAGTTTACTTAATTGTATCTATGAATTGCTATTTTAGTTCTTTGCTACTATAAACTATAAAGTAATATACACATACACAATTTAGATATGTGTGTGAATGGGTATATATGCGTGTATGTATGTATTGTGTTTATAAATGAACAGGTATATATAAACTTGTATATGTATGCATAAACATATACATTTACTACACACTTTAAAATTTTTCTTTGGATGTATTTCAGGGAGTGCAAAGAAATTACTGATATGATATCACTGACATAAACTTCTCCCTATGCCCTGATGTGACCCAAGGGAAGAGAAGAAACATTTATCCCAAAGGAAATATATTCACCCCAAAGAGTCTAGTTTAGAGAGGAAAAGCCCAAGGTCCTTCCAAGGACAAGTTTTTTCTGTAATAAACCACCGGTATAGAGGTCTAAAGCAATATGAGATGTTACAGAAAACAAAATTACTTTTTCATAATCTTATTTATATGATTAGATTTTGATGCCAGTATATTTTTAAATAGTCCTTTCATGAGGAAAATGTTCTTCTTTTCTTTGGATTATGTCTGGAAATGTTTTAGACTGACTTTAGAATTATGGAACATAAATCATGGTTTGAGCTTTCTGTTTTGTAAGATCAAAGTGATCTTACTTGACATATAAGCCAAACTCATATCTACCACTTCTGAGGCTCTTTCACTTCCTGCAAGCAATGAATCATCAGTGCGGCATCAGTCCTATACCCAACAAGCTCTTTAGGATATAACTAGTGGTATATAGTACAATTATCTAAAGGGTAAAATCTATGACAACAAAGTCAAGAATGATAAATTGGACACTTTGACTGTGAGCCCTACAAGAAAGCACGCAGCCATGAATCCTGACCATATCATTAGGTTTTGAAGATGCTGGTATCTGAAGAGTTCAGAATTCCAGTTGGGTAGAATCCCCTGAATATCTATGTACATCATTTGTAGTGTTAGCAGAAGGCTTACCCAAGACAAAGTGACTTTGAAATTCACCAAATCTCATTACACGAAATCTTTGTCACCTATTATTGTCAACTATCCTATTAATTTCTATGTAATTCCAGAGCTCATTGAGAGCAGGCTTCAAAAATCTCAGTTCTCCCTTGCCTTGTACATTTATTTCATGCCTTATAATTACTCAAGTAAAAACAAATTCCTGATCTGTAGACAAACAGGAAACAGAGATACTGGTTATGCCCTAATAAGGAAGAAAATCAAAACTAATTAAGAGACAGTTATCATAAAAATCAATCCTTACTCATTTATAAACATTTTCTTTATCATGTTGCTCCCACATATGTCTTATTTCTTCTTCATAGTTTCTAAACAAAATCATTACACACATGTCTGTAAGATCCCTACACGAATAATATATTTTGAATCATTATTCTTGTTAGAAATATATGTAGATAATGACCCTTCTATTTTGTTTTGGAGAAAAGTCAAGAAACATATAAAATATGTAATAAAATTTTTCATAGATTCCAAATATAGATTAAGAGATATTTAAAGATCAAGTTTGTTACTTTTAATTGAACATTTACCCCATGGAATGTAAATAGTCAGAATAATTTTAATTGTAGATTCCTAAATAAAATATTTCCAAGTATCACTCCACAGACTACTACCCCCATAAAAGTAGCCCAAGTATGTTGGGAAATAGCTCTTCCATCAAATTTTAAACAGTATAAATAATGAAAGAATATGCATTATTTTTATGCATTAGATTCAGGTACGTACTCAGTAAGTGATAGCACAAATGGCATGGTACTCTCATAAAACTGACTCAAAGACCAATGGAGTGGAGAACCCAGAAGTAAGTCAAAGACCAATGGAGTGGAGAACCCAGAAGTAAGTCCATATATCTATAGTCAACTGATTTTCAACGAAGGCACAAAGAAACTTATTAAAGAAAGGACTATCTCTTCAATAAATGGCTAACAAATTAGGATATTGCCTAATTGAGAAAACCATATATCCAAGTGCAAAAGAATGAAGTCTGATCTCTGCGTTAGCCATTTTGTATCATTACCACAAAATGCTGGAAGATGCATAACTTTATTTCAAAAAAAGGTTCATATTGGATTATAATTCTGAGGTGTAAGGTCTAGGGGGGCCTCTGTCTCTTATAGGCCATCAGAGAGCATCATGTGGTAAGACAGAGGGCATACATATATTTGTGTGCCTCTTCTGCTCTCTTTTTGGAAAGTTCTACTATAGTGGCTTTATCTAGTCCTAATCACCTCCCAAAAGGCTTACTTGTGAATTTCATTATTGGAATAAGTCTCCACATTGTCTTAATACCTTACCATAGGGTTTAAGGACTGGGGGACTCGCTGCATCTCAAACCATACAAAATCACCACCTACAAATCAAAATGGATCAAAGATCTATATACAAGATCTGACACTATGTAATTTCTAGACAAAATATAAGGGAAGCACTTCAAGACATTAGTACAAGCAACTGCTTTTTTTAGGATAAGACCGCAAAAGTATATGCAATTAAAAAAAGACTGACAAATGCAAAATAAGATGTTAACACAGCAAAGGAAACAAAAAACAAAATGGAGGGACAATTCACAGATTTGCAGAATATGTTTGAAAACTATTCCTTTGGCAAGAGATTAACATACAAAATACATAAGGAACTCAAAAGAAAAAATACATCCCAAATGATCCAATTTAAATATCTGCAAGTGGGTGTGAAAAAACATTTTCTCAGAAGGTTTGTACATAGAAAACAAGTACATGGGAAAACACTCAGCGTCCCTAGCCATTAAGGAAATGCAAATCCAAACCATAGTGAGATTTCATCTCGTCTCAGAATACTTATAACCAAGAAAACAAAAATTATTGTGTGGTCAGAAACAATTGTTGTGAAAAGAGAAGAGAGCAGATTAGTAATTACTATCAGCTACAAAGGGGAGGAAAGGGAGATGGAGGTTGGATAATGGCTACCAAAATACAATTAGGAGGGATGAATTTCAGTGTTCTACAGCACAGTAGTGTGGATATAGTTTATAATGTAAATAATTTATGAAGAACTAGAAAAGACTCAAAGGCTCAAAACAGAAAAACAATGAGATGGAGCTGCTCATTACCCTGATTTGATCACTGCGCATCATACGCATGTAATATTATTTTGCTTTGTTTTTTTTTTTTTTTTTGAGAAAGGAGCTCACTATATAGTCAAGGCTGGCCCTGAGCTTGCTCTTTAGTCCAGGCTGGTCTTGAGCTGAAGATCACTATCTCTCTCTTTTATACCTGTACTGAACTTTCACAGTGTACTCCAAAAATATGTATGATTATTATGTCAAAGAAATAAATGTTATGAATGTAAATATTAGGTACTACAAACATGTACTAATGAAAGTAAAAAATGATAGCTTGAGTAACAGCAGTTATTTATTAGAACAAATATATAACCCCACATATATTAGTCTTTTGGTCTGCTATCCTCAGATGTGTTCTAATCAATAAAGAATGGAAATTTATAGTTCATACTTCAGGAGGCTGGAAAGTTCAAAGTAAAAGTGCTAGAAAATTTGATATCTGTTGAGAGCCTGTTCTTCACAGATGAAGATTTGCTGCAGCCTAGCACAGCAGAAAAGGGAAATAGGCTCCCCTAAGCCTCTCTCATGAAGGTACTAATCCCACTCAGCAGAGCAGAGACCTTCTGAGCTAATCACTTCCTAAAGGCCTGACCTCTTCACACTAGTGTATTGTGAATTAGCTCAACATGTCAATGGGGAAGCCAAGCATTCAGACCAGAGTACCATAGCAATTGGATAGTACTCTACATCTAAAGTACAGATTAAGATTATGAAGACAAATCTCCAAAATTAGCAAATTTTAGTAATATGAGTTGGAGATGTTTAAGCTTTGAATTCACACTTTAACTTTTCAAGTATTTTCTTACCTT
Source organism: Petromus typicus (assembly GCA_004026965.1). Lineage (NCBI taxonomy): Eukaryota > Metazoa > Chordata > Mammalia > Rodentia > Petromuridae > Petromus > Petromus typicus. Next base: position 22,728 of record PVIR01009613.1, on the reverse strand, counting down.
CTTTTATTCTTTCCAGGTATTTTTGTATGTGTTTATTCACCATTTGAATGGTCTTCATAACTTCATTCCATACCCACCACTTACTGTGAAATCCATCAATCACATACCAGTTTTGATGTTGTTCTTGATAATATTGCCTAATTGTACCAACATTTTTACGGTAAGCTGCATTCTTGATAGCTATAATTTGTGCACTATTGTGCAATGGGTAAGGCAAACTAATAGAGAAACACAGGAAGAATGAAAAAGCTGTTAAAAACATACTTTCTTTCTTTAGATAAATAAAGTTCATTTTTATCATTGTCTTCATTATGTTTATTACCTGGGTTCATTTTTTTTTTCCAGGAGCAATCTTCTGAAAATCTCCTCAGAAGGCACATCCAACTCAAAGGCAATCATGGGAATGATTGACCTTTTTTCCAAGAGATCCATTTGGTGTGCAGTTACAGGGTATCCATCAATTACAACACTAATAAAGAGAAAAATAAAAATAGAAATTCACATTTCTTTTCTTTCATACTTCTCTTCTGTCTTCTATACTTGTCCACCCTTCCAAAAATGATTCCAAGCTTTTTTTATGTAACTCAAATTATTTTCTTTGTATTTCCCCTTCTTCATTTCTACATCTTACACCTTGGCCAGCCCAAGAGCTTTGGTAGGAAAGGTTGGAATTCATATACCTAATATCACAGAACTAAGCTTTGGCAGAATTTGGGAGAAAACCCATGTAATTCCTTGACCACATAGTCCATTAGTGTTGTTAAACTAAGCATGAACAGTAGAAGGCATGAAGACAGACTTAGATTTGAAAGCTGGTATGAATGCCCTGAGCATCAGGTTTTTTTAATTATTGAAATCTTCATTGGTATATTACATATACACATCATGATTGCCCTCAACAATGAGAATTTGTACCAGTATATGACACAACTTAATTCTCATTTTTCCCATAGCCCAACCCATCCTACCACCCCCACCCCAAACCCCACCCCCTATTTACAGAAACTTTGTTTTCTTTCTTTTTTGTTATACTCTCATTATTTTTCCCCCTTCACCCTATTTCGCTTTGAATATTTTCTATTTCACAATATATAACATACAATTCTAGAACTCATTTACATCTTTATTTTCTCATACCAGAGAAAAGATGCGATATTTACCTATCTGTCTTCTACAGAATGGAGTATTACTCTGCCATAAAAATTATAAGTTTGAATCATTTATACTTAAAGGGACACACCTTGAGGATATCCTCATAAGTGAAATAAATAGGTCACAGATAGGTAAATATTGTATCAGTTTTAATAAAATAAGGAAAATGATATTTAACTCTTAGAAATATTTTAAGAACTGAAGTACAAGTATTATATATAAGGCAGTGAGAACAGACTTGATATATGCCAGACACTCAGTAAATGCTGAGATGCTCTGTGATGAGAGACTCTGCTCTAGCTGTTCTATGAGGAGGCTTGCATGCCAAGGGGAACATGAAGAGCTGGTAAAGGGAACCTGAAGATATCTGGGTAGAAAGCATTCCTTCAGGTCCCATTGCGCATGTCTCTGAGCAGAAAGGATAAAGGAAATTTAAGTAAGTTCAGCAGGCTGAGATCATTAGACTATCACAATCAAACTGAGAAAAACTGGTTTTTAAAAAAAAGTCTGATATGAAATCCCAGAAAGAGTGGTCTCAAAAGACAGTCAACTCAGGAACAGCTGGCTGACAGCCATCTGCAGCAGGGTCTCAGCCACAGGATGCCCTGCCCAGCCAAGTCTCATGGCAGACAGAACTGCAAACAAACACACCTGGACCACTGCCATGGAGAACGGATGAGGTTGCTATTGCCTTTTCTTTCGTTTTTTTCTTAGTAGCCTAGTAAACTGCAGGGACAACATAAGCACGTGTGGCACTAGAGGAGGGTCACAGCTATCTGTGTGGGGAGCTGGGTGAAAATGACCACATTCCTAGGACCAGCACTGTCTGATAGACAGGGAGAATGGCTCCTCAGTATTACACGGGCGGTGAGAAGGGTTACGGAGTAAAAGTCATGTTGCCTCCTTTGTGCGCTGTGAGAGCCAGGAGCACTAGCAGCAAAACTTTTAGAGATCAAGTGACCAAACTGCAACCCCCAACCCACTCACTTATTGAAAAGTGCCAACACTGCACTTAAACCTGAATACTGAGGTGTTAGTTTAGAAAAAACAGCTGTTACCTGATCTACACTTGCTGGGGCAAGTTGGTTCATGAAGCAACAGGAAGGGCTGAGGGAGCTCACTGCCTCACGTATGCCGTAGGCTTACTATCACTAGCCTAGAGGTTCTTGTACGATTTATGTTGCTGCAGGGAGTAGCATGGCCTGCTTGCCAATAGCATGTGAGTATTCAAATCAAGTTTACAATGACAGAAACTTAAAATACATATACATGTACATGGCTCACATATTCTCTAGCTATGTTCACTCACAATCCTCTCTGCCATAAGACTTCAACAGGAGCTTAGAGTATTTACTAGACAGGATCAGTGACACATTCTATGTCTCAGGTCAAGTTTGCTCAACATTTGAGAAATGCCTTTTATAAAAGCATCAAGCATCTTTTAACGTAAGTGTAGTATCTTAGGTTGCTACTGAGTCATTTCGTGAAAGATGTATCACCCTTAACCTACTCACTTACCCTGTGGTATTGCATGCACTGTCCATCAAAGAAAGATCCAAGGCTTGAACAGTTAGCTCATCTGGCACTGTCTTTCCCTTATAAAGATGCCAGTTCAACATGAGTGCCAACTCTGTTTCTGGGTGGCGGCTCAGTACAGTTCTCAAAGCTTCTCCTGCTGACAAATGTTTTAAGCCACATTCACTTGCAAGTTTTTTGGCAACTACAAAACATAAAACATTAAACTTATTTAATTTCACATATTTATCAGTAAACCTTGCCCTCAGGTTCAGGTCAATGATGTCAACAGTATCAATAGTATCAGTATATTCTTCAAAGAAATTTTACCAATAAAATGGCCACATTTTACTGAATTAATGACTGTCAAAGATCAGATATTATTATTGTTGTTGTTGTTATTTAGTTTTTTTGAGACAATGTGTTGCCTTGCCGTTCAGGCTGGCCCCGAACTCACATGCAGTCCAGGCTAACCATGAACTCATGGTAATCCTCCTGCCTCTGCCTCCTGAGTGCTGGAATTACAGGCATGAGCCACCACACCTGGAGAAGATCAGATGTTATTAATACTTCAGTTTTGTGGCTAGTGGATCTGGTTAGTGATCTGTGTGTGTGTTTCTGTGTGTCTGTGTGCATGTGTGCATGCTTTATAACCAAACCAATGTTGAAATACCTTCCCTGATGCATGAGTTGGCAAAATTTTTCAGAGTGCTGCAATAATCCCATGTGTGCTTTCCAATGTATGTGCCACATGTCTGGCTTTATGTGAAAATAGCAGTGCCGTGACCTGTTTTAGTGGTTAGCCCTCTCATCTGTCTGCTTATGGATTTCACACAATGATCAGGATAATGTACTTTAAACAGTTAATCATTTAGGAAATAATTTTTTAAAATGTAAATGGCATATCTAATGCTGCAATTGATTTGTAGCTTGAGACATTTTTTTCTTCCATGACCTTGCTTTATATTTTTAACAAATAAACCAGAAATCAGATTCTGTCTACATTGATTTTTTTGTTCTAGATAACAATGTTCTTAACATGAAAATAACTCTTGTTATGGTAAGTTTAAGTTGTTAAACTTTTCTTCTGAAGACCTGAGACACAAACTTACACTTTATTTTATTTATTTAATTTTTACACTTTATTATTCATGATGAAAAATTAACCTTTGACTCTCTCTTCCCCTTCAGTCTTTATACAGTCATTGAAGTGTATTATTTTGCTCTGGAATATATCCTGTATCATTTTATTCTCATGGTAACAAATTACTCTCCACATTGTGGTCATATCATCTTGAAATACTACAATCAAGTTTTGGGTCATTTTCTTAACAACATTAAAAAACTATAGTTCAAGTTATACAAAATACAAACATCCTAAGAGTAAAGTTTATCAAATGCCTTTTTTGAACAATGATTGAGATTATTAATTTGTGCTTTGTTATGGCTTGTGTCTAGATGTTCTCCCAAAGTCTCATGCAGTCATATGTGCAGATTTTTCAGAGGTGGCTGGATCTAGAGTGTGTGATACTGGAATTGACTTATGGTACAAAGGTAGAATCAGGGGCACTAAGATTAAGGGTGTGAAAAGCCTGGATGACAGATAAGGGATGGGAGAACCTGTGGTCATCCCTTGCTTGCTCTGCTACCTTCCGTCTGCCATGGCTATTTCTCCTCTATGATACTTGCCTATGATATGATACATGTCACCCTGCTTTAGACCCAGTGGATTATGGAGTGAAACCTTTACAAACTGTGAGCTACATAAACTTTTCCTCTCTAAACTTGTGGGGGTTGGATATTTTGTCTCAGCAATGAGAAAAGTGAACTAATACACACTTTAAAATGTTTTTTTTGCAACACTGAGATTCTATCTCACTCCACAAAGAATGGCTGCTATCACGAAATCAACCAACAACAAATGCTGCCAAACCTATGGGGACAAAGGAACTCTTCTCTCTACTGTTGGTGGGAATGTGGACTGGTGTAATCACTGTAGAGATCAGTGTGGAGATTCTTCAAAAATTTAGGATTAGAGGTCTCACTTGACCCTGCTATTTCCCCTGCTAGGTATACATGTGAAAGAATTAGAAGATTCATATCACAGCAACATATGTGCACCCATGTTTACAGCAGTTCAGCTTTTGATAGCTAAATCTTTGTAAACAGCCCTAATGCTCATATTCAGAAGACTGGAAAAAGATGTGGGTTTTTTAAAAAAATAAAATGGAGCATTATTATTGTGCCATAAAGAATGATAAATTTGAGTCCTTTATACTCGAATGTAGCTTGAGGACATACTCATAAGTGATATAAATAGGACACAGATGTGTAGATACCATATCTTTCCTCTGGTATGAGGAACTGAAAGTGTAAATGAGTTCTAAAATGTATGATGAGTGAAATAGCAAGAAAATATTCAAAGTGAAAGGAGGGGTAGGGGTAAGTAAAGAGGGAAAGAAAAAATTTGGTGGTTAAGAAAAAAGGAAACAAAGCTTATGTTTATAAGGGTAGGGTTGTAGAGTGGGGAGGGGAATGGTAAAAATGAGAATTAAGTTGTATCATGTACTGGTACAAATTCTCAATGTCAATTGTGATTATAATGTGTATATAAAATGTACCAATAAAATAAAAAAATTTTTTTTTGAGACAGGATCTCACTTTGTAGTTCAGGCTGGCCTTGAGCTCAGCCTCAAACTCATCACAGCAATCCTCCTGCCTCTGTCTTCCGAGCGCTGGGATTACAGGCCTGAGCCACCACGCCCAGCACTGTGGTATGTGGTACTGATTGCTGCAGGGTGTGAGTTTCCATACCCAGTATTGTATGTGGTTACTGGGTGATCGAACCTAGGCCCTTGCGCTTGCAAGACAGGTACCAGAACCACTGAGCTAAATCCCCGGCCAATAAAATCAATTTTCAATAAAATAAAATAGTTTTTTTCTGGTACTGAGGATTAAGCCCAGGACCTTGTGTAGGCTAGTCAAGTGCTCTATCACTGAGAAACACTCCATCTTTTTTAAAATTTTTCAACAAGGTCTCACTAAGTTGCCAATGTTGGCTTCAAACTTGCAGTCTTCTTGCATGTGTCTCTTGAGCCACTGGGATTATAGGTGTTGGCCACCACATTGGCTGGTTTGTACTTTTTCAACTATGATCATGTACTCTCTAACAATGAGACACATTCTTAGAAGTCCATTGCAAAGCACTGTTGTCAGTTTGGAAGCATCATAGGATCCACTTACACAGATAGGATGGCCACATTACAACTAAGTAATATTCTCTAGAACCACCCCTATGTACGTGATCTGGCATTAACAGAAATGTTACTCAGTATATGACTGTATTACTGTAGGAATATACATTTATACATTATTTTAATACACTCTAAACTAATATAATCTTTTAATATATTGTTCATAATAAATTTTATCTTATTTAGAACATTTTACTACAATTATAAATGATAATAGTTTATAATTTCTTTTCTTGTATTATATTTGTTAAATTTTGATATCCAGGTAGTAAATTTAAAATGGGACCTATATCCTTTATAATTATATGCATTATATTCTTTAATTTAAAAAAAGCAAATAAAAACAAATTAAAAAGCTTACTATCTTTTCTCTTGCATATGAAAAAGTTTTTAAAAACACATAAATTTGTTCCTTGACATTTAATTCTCTGAATGAAAGTTTGATGTGATTTTTCTCTAAGCCCATTTAATCCGGGGCTGTTATTTCTGACTGCCTTCTGGCTGTGACTCAGGTCTGGAATATCCTCAGGCCCCGCGTTACAGGCTTGGTCTCAGCCCACACTGGTACAACACAGGTGGCACTGTCAAGACAGCCTAGGAGAACTTCAAGGTAGTGCACATGACTGGGGTTGTGAGGCCTGCTCCCTCCCTCTCCCTCCATCCCTCCCTCCTTCCCTTTCTCTCTCCTCTCTCTTCCTCCCTGTTTTTCCTTCTTTCTCTCCCTCTCCCTCCCTCTCTCTTTCCCCCCTTCTTCCCCCCTTCTCTCTCTCTCTCTCTCTCTGGTGTTCTAGTCATGAGGGGAGTGGCTTTGCTCTTCCGTGCACTGCTCATCACAATGTGCTGCCTCACCAACCACAGACTGACACCCCCAAACTAAGCCCCTAGGTCTTTCCTCTTCATAAGTTCATACATCAAGTGTTTGCTATGTCAATGAAGAGATGACTGATACACCTGTCTTGGGTGGTTATTGGTCTACTTAGGTTTTCTGTCTCTTTCTGAGTCAATTTTGATAGCTGGTTCCCAGAGGAGGCACCACTGGGCTTCAGGAAACCCTTGCATGCTGAAGGAAAACAAAAACATGCTCACCTGTAGTTTTCCCAGATCTTGGAGGCCCCACAATTATAGTCCTAATAGGCACAGTAAGCTTAGCTTTCGGTTGGCAGATATATTTTATGGGGTTCTTCATGAATTTTTCTTTAGTTTCCTTACTAGATAAGAAATAAATATACTGACGATGGATTACAGGATAAATTTGATTGTCTACATTTCCAACTGGCTGAAATATTTCTCCTTCACTTAGCTGCAACACAATTGAATTTATAAGTTATTTTAATGTATACATAGAAATTTCCTCTAAATACACTGAAATCTGTAAAATAATAAAAGCAAATCTCAATTACAAAGAAAACTATAACCAAATATTAATATTAAATAACTGAAAATTATTTCATAGCAATATACAAAGTAGAGTCTTCTAATGGGGTTTGAGTTTATGACAATTAATGTCCTTTCTATATACTTACTATTTATGGGAAGGAGTGTAGATTGTGGCATTTTTTCACAAGCTAATTTATTCTCACAAACAGATCCATTACCTAATGTGCTGTTAAGCAATGATTAAATTGTCTCGTCTTGGCTACAATTCATATGATGAAGCCTTAATCCCCAAAGTGACTATATTTGGAGATAGGGCCTTTAAGAAGGAAATTAACACTCAATGAGGTCATATAGAGCTCTAATCCAACAAGGTTATGTCCTTTTAGGAAGAAGAAGAGATACCAGGGACAGGCATAGAAACATTCCCATGTAAGGGCACTTGGAGAAGTTGGCTATTTCAACCTGAGGACAGAAGTCTCATCAAAGTCCCTCCTGCCAACACCTGATGTTGGACTTCAGCCTTCATAACTGAGAGAAAATAAATTTCTGTTGTTTAAGCTTTCCTGCCTCAGGTACTTTGTTAAGGTAGCCAGAGCACACTGTTACAAGTGGGTTTTTAGGATATCTTTTGTGTGATAGGGTAAATTCCCCTAGATTCTCTTCCACAGTTTTACAGGTGAATTGCCACTCACACAAATACTAACCATAGTCACGAGAGAGCAAAAGGTTCATACAGGGAAAGTAAGGTGGGAGGATAGAATGGAGAGGAAAGAGTGGCCCTGGGTCTGGGCCTTGAGGTGATGAAGAGCCGCCAATTCCATTTGCGTATGTCCAGTTTGAATACTCACAATTCGATTTGAATATCTTTTTATAGCATCAGCTGGGCAAGCACTAGCCATCTTTTTTTTTTTAGGTTTTTTTGAGACAGGGTCTCGCTTTGTAGTTCAGGCTGGCCCTGAGCTCAGCCTCAAACTCACATCACAGCAATCCTACTGCCTCTGCCTCCCGAGTGCTGGGATTACAGGCGTGAGCCACCACGCCCGGCACTGTGGTATGTGGTACTGGTTGCTGCTGGGGTGAGTCTCCATGCCCAGTATTGTATGTGGTTACCAGGGAATTGAACCCAGGCCCTTGCGCTTGCAAGACAGGCACCAGAACCACTGAGCTAAATCCCCGGCCCAGCACTATCCATCTTGAAGAGAACAAGATTATAAAGAGCTAAGTCAAATACACGTGACTGGAAATGGCCTTGGTGTGTGCCTGTTTCTGGGAGGACTGTCTACCCTGCCCAAAAGAGTAAACTTTGACAACAACTGGAATAGGCCCTGGGAAAGCACGAGGTTGTACACCTGGCTCTTAACCAGGTCCAGAATGCCTAAATGTGCATAAAAACCACAAGCAACTTTTGGCTGAGGGGTACCTTTTCTTTTCATGGTATAAAATAATATAAGTTAGATAGCAGTACAAGCAGCTGCAGGAAGGAGATTCCCAGATCACGATCTCACTGTGGAGAGCATTGTGCCTTGATGTGGTGCTGTACTGGTTTTAATCTCTGACTTTATATTTCACTGTCTTAGTGTCTTCTTCTGTTCTGTTATACTTTTTATTTCAGATCTTTAAATGGTGTGTACTTCTTTTATTTGTGGATTGAACTTCAACATCATTTTGAAGGTCTCCTCTGGTGACATCCCTAGACTGCACAGAGTATCATCATAGTGCGGTTAACATGATTCTCCTTGACATCTGTCTCCTTGACAGTTGATATTGGTGAATAATTCACCAATATCAATGTTTTTAAACTGGAGGGAAGTTCATGGGTAGACAGTCATTATATGAATAAAAAGAAACTCGAGGGTGGGGTGGGGTGTCTGCTTCATGTTATATACTTGATAATAAAAGAAAAATTAAATGATTCCTTTTGAAATCTACAGGTATTTTTATAGTAAGTTTAGACTACTACACAATTCCTTCATGTATATACCTAGTAGGGGAATAGCAGGATCAAATGGGACCTCTAGTCGTACTTTTTGAGGAATCTCCACACTGATCTCCATAGCGGTTGCACTAATTTACATTCCTATCAACAGTGGAGAAGGGTTCCTTTCTCCCCACAGACTTGTCAGCATTTGTTGTTGGTTAATTTCAAGATAGTAGTCATTCTTTGTGGTCTGAGATGGAATCTCAGGGTTGTTTTCATCTATATCTCTCAAATGACCAGTGATGTTGAGAATTTCTTCATGTGCTTCTTAGCTGCTTTTGTTTGTTCCTCTGAAAAGTATCTGTTCATTTCAGTTGTTTGTTTTTGAATAAGTCTTTAATTAAGGGGGCTGATTTTTTAAAACTCTTTATATACTCAAATAGTAGCCCTTTGTCTGAGAAATAGTTGGTAAAGAATTTTTTCCATATTGTTAGTTTTTTTTTTTCTCTCAGCTGGTGGTTTCTTTTGCTGTGCAGAAGCTTTTTAATAAAATGAAACCCCAGATGTTGATTCCTTCTGCTAGTTCTCATGCTATAGAAGTTTTGTTCATAAAGTCTTTCCCTATGCCAATGTCTCTAAGAGTTCTGCCTAATCTGCTTTGCCACAAGTTTATTGTTTCCGTTTTAATATTTAGGTCTTGAATTCACTTTGATTTTAGTTTAGTGCCTGGTGAAAGAGATAGGTATGGCTTTTGTCTTTGACAGGTTAAAGCCCAGTTTTTTCAGCACAAGTTGTTCAAGAGGCCATCTTTCCTCCTCTGAGCATATTTGGCTCCTTCGTTAAAGATGAGGTGGCTTAGGGTATCTGGAGCTGTTTCTGGATCTCCTAATCTACTCTACTGATCCTCAAGTCTGTTATTTTGCCAATACTATGTAGTTTTTATCACAAGAGCTTCATATTATAGCTTCAGGTTGGGGACTGTGGTACCCCTGTCATGTCCTTGTTCTTAAATTTGTTTTTGTTATTCTAGGTCTCTTACGGTTCCAAATAAGAATTAAAAGATTCATATCACAGTGACATATGTGAACCCATGTTTGTAGCAGTTCAGTTTTTGATTGCTAAATCTTGGGAACAAGCCAAATGTCCATGAACTGGTGACTGGATATAAAAGATGTGGTTTTTCAATAAAATGAAATATTATTTGGCCATAAAGATTGATAAGTTTCAGTCCTTTATACTCAAATAGATGTATCTTGAGGACATACTCATAAGTGAAATAAACAGGTCACAGATGTGTTATTATGGTATCTTTTCTCTGGTATGAGAACCTGAAGATAAAAAGAAGTTCTAAAATGTAGGATAGATATTGTGAAACAGAAAATTTTCAAAGGGAAAAAGGACATAGGTGTAAGTAAAGAAGGGAAAGAAAACATTTGATGGTAAAAAATGAAAGAAAACAAAGCTTTGTATATAAGGAGGAGGGGATTGTAGGGTAAACAGGGGAAATGGGAAAAAATGAGAATTAAGTCATTTCATGGACTAGTACAAATTCTCAATGTCAATTGTGATTATGATATGTATATAAAATGTATCCATAAAGTCAATTTAATAAAAAAAAGAAAAAGAATATTACACAATATAATTTTTGGAATTATTCAGTTTCCTTCCTATTTAAACCTTTAAAAAAAAGAAATAAAGAATATGGCCTTCAGATACTTTTGCTGAAATTACCTTTACAGGGTCCCAATAGCCAAAGGAGCTTATATACTTGTAGGTGAAGGCAATCATTTTCTGGGCAACGTGTGCTGATACTGCATTACATGTCTCAAAAATGCTTGCACGATTTTCCACAAGTGGCTTCAGCTTCATATTTAATGTATATTGTACAATATGGATTTTCCGACCTCCATTAACAGAAATTATTGGTATCAAAAACTTCTCAAGTTCTTCCTAATAAGAGAAAACCATAGAACTTAATACATTTGGTGGGGGAAAAAAGGCACATAGATACTTATGACTACTTCTGTGTAAAAAAACCAAGTCTCTTTCAGCTGGCAAGTGGCTGAACACTGGCAACTAACCCTACTCTGACCCCATGTGGGCTAGAAGTTGCTCTTGATCTATAGAATTGATTTCATACTTTTTTAAATTGAAATCTTTATTGGTACATTACATATACACATCATAATTGCATTCCACAATGGGTATTTGTACCAGTATAAGACACAACTTAATTCTCATTTTTTCCCATATTCCTACCCACCCTACCACCCCACCTATATACATAAATTTTGTTTCCTTTCTTTTTTGTTATATGATTTCATAATTAAGTGATACTGACAAAGGGAATACAGCCCTAAAATATGTGCTCCTTTCAAAATGTAACCCTGAAATAAAGCATTAGCTAAAGTACTTTGGTTTTCTGCTCAAATATTACATTTTGAATTATGAAAAATGAAGGAAAAGTCATAACCTGTATCACTTGCATATTATGCATATCTGTTTCAAATTTTTCTTCCAGTTCACCTCTCAGGCGCTCAACTGCATCAGTCTCCTGCTCATCTTCCTCACTCATCTCTTCCTCTTCTTTTGTAAACACTTCAAGAATGTTCTCGATATCATCATCGTCCTCTTCAGGCTCTTCCTCACTACTTTCATCTTCTTCTCTAACACCAACCTAGGAAAGAGAACATCCCCTTTACTACACACAGAGAATACATGCCAAATTACTTCATAATAAGTTGTTATTGGTTGATATCCTATAGCAACAGTCATCTGGTAACAAGTAAAATTTTAGATATCTGGCATTCAAGACTCACACCATAGTGATCACACAAATAAATAAATCAATGGAATATTAAATGCTGTAAAATGTCCATAGTTGTCAAAATGTCACATATTTTGGATGGTCTTCAGAAATACTTAAAGAAAAGTAACCCCACCAATACTTAAATAGCTCAAAGAGTATTAAAACACACATTAGCTATATTAACTATGATGGTATCAGTTCCTTTATATTACTATAAAATAGGAGTAGTAAAAGTAAGGTAGCTTAGAAGGCTTGGGGAGCATTAATTAATTTAGTGAATGGGAAGCCCAGGCCAGTTATAATGGCATGTGCCTGTGATTTCAGCTCTTGGAAGACTGAGACAAGAGAATTGCAAGCTCAAGACTGAGTAACTTAGTGAGACTCTGCTCAAAATAAAAAGTAAAAAATAAAGGCCTGGATATATAGCTTAATGGCAGAGTACCCTTGGATTTGATCCACAATACCAGAAAACACATCCACACACCCACACATACAGAAAGAGAGAGAGAGAGGGAGGGAGAGAGGGAGAGAGAGAGAGAGGTCCTAGAGAAGTCTATGGTGTATGATACACTATTATAATCACTTGGGATAAAGTGGTGTACTGATAATATAATTGACCTGAACTTTTAGAAGACTAATTAATTTTAGAAATAAGATTATTTCATGAATGATTATTAAAGATCAACTGGCAGAAATTTGGTACCAAGTTGTGTGCATGCACTTTAAATGGTATTGTTCCTTTTGCACACACAAAATAGAAAAGTTTATTGTATGTCTCCTCCTGCCTCCAGACTATTCTCCCAGCAGCACAACTTGTCTCAGTTGAAGCTTGCCCTCAGAGATATCTCAGTCTCTTTGTCTTCCCATCCAGTGATCATAGGACTCCACCTCTAGATAATGTTCAACATTCTCTCTTTTCCAGCCCCTCTCCCCTGTATCATTCCTCTTTTTCTCTTTTCTAATACTCCTAGATGATCGGGCCTTTAATAGGGGCCCAGAGGTCAAGTTTGGGCTTTTGGGTGCAAGAGAGTGAGTGCCCAGGTGCTCCTCTCTCCAAAGGGAGCTTAGCTGGAGGACACTGTTCTCACTTCTGGCTCTCTCTTGGAGGATTCTGAAACCACCTGGTTCTCTCACTACTTTTTCTTTTTCTTCATATTTTCACAATTTCAAATCTCAAGATTTGATTTTTTTTTTTTTTAGGTTTTTTTGAGACAGTGTTTCACTTTGTAGTTCAGGCTGGCCCTGAGCTCAGCCTCAAACTCATCACAGCAATCCTCCTGCCTCTGCCTCCCGAGTGCTGGGATGACAGGCGTGAGCCACCACGCCCAGCACTGGTATGTGGTACTGGTTGTTTCTGGGGTGAGTCTCCACACCCAGTATAGGTATGTGGTTACCGGGGATCGAACCCGGGTCCTTGAGCTTGCAAGACAGGTGCTGGAACCATTGAGCTAAATCCCTGGCCCCCAAGATTTGATTTTTAAAAGATCATTGAAAATGTGTAGGATGTCTGTACTATAAGCTAGCGACATCTTGGTTCCAGACAAATGTGCTGACTTTCTGGCTTTGCTTAGAGACTCTTCTAACTTTCCTTTTTAAATAGAAAAATCTTTCTATTTTTTCATAGAAAAATCTGATCAGCATGGGAGTTTTGACCTGCTGTGTTTCCGACCTGGGCTGGTTCAACCCTCCTTAGGCAACCTGGTGGTCCTCCACTCCCGGGAGGTCACCATATTGATGCTGAACTTAGTGCAGACACCCGATCGGCATAGTGCACTGCAGCCCAGAACTCCTGGACTCAAGTGATCCTTGCACCTCAGTCTCCTGAGTAGCTAGGACTACAGGTGTGTACCACCATGCCAGGCTTTAATAGGAAAATCTTAAGATATAATTTTTATTATAAAGAATTCAGCATATATGGCATTATATTAGGTAAAAAGTGAGTCTCTCTTACAGTCCTATTTCTATTTTTATTCCCCTCCTGGGAAATAATAGGTTAACAATATAGTTAGAATCCTTTTATTTGCTTCCCCATATACATCTAGTTGTATTTTATGTTAAATGAAATGGTGATAATTTTACTTTCTACAATTTGCCATAATCACATAAAGTTTCATAATATCACCTCACTTAAACATTCTTCTATCTTAAAATATATTTTTCTTTCCATAGAAATAAATTTCAAAAGTAACACAAAGAGTAGAAGGCAGCCTTTTTCTTTTTTTGAGACAGGGACTTGCTTTTGTAGTTCAGGATGGCCCTAAGCTTACTAGCCCAGGCAAGCCTCGAACTTACAGCAATCCTCCTGCCTCTGCCTCCAGAGTGCTGGGATTATAGGCATGAGCCACTACACCTGGGAAGGCAGCCAATTTTGATCCCTGTGATAGTTGGTTCCTCTTTCCTACTAGTGGTGATGAGGAATTTATCTAACTTAACACATTATTCTTCTTTCTCTTCTCATCTGCCCATTCCTGTTTTAGTTATATTTTCTTTTTTTTTAACTCAAACCTTTATTGGTACATTAAAAAGCTTATTTCTTCGGAGGGCATATAACTTTAAATACTATCCTCAAATCTCTATTTACTGAATTACCTTTAGACATATATCTTGATTCTTGACAATTCAAGAAGCTAATTTTTATTTTTCTTTCTACTTCTCTGTTTTCAAATGTTTAGTCTCCACATTTTATTTACATTTCTATATTATGACTATAGCTCAATATTTAATTCTTCATACAGAAATTTTAAAAATTGAAAACAAATAGAGATTTTGACTGATTCTGAAATGAAATGCAATACACAATAATTATTTTTTTCTTGAGACAGAATCTCACTTTTGTAGTTCCAGCAGGCCCTGAGCTCACCATCGAACACATAGCAATCCTCCTGCCTCTGCTTTGAAAGTGCTGGGATTATAGGCATGAGTCACCACACCCAGAACTATGGTATGTGGTTCTGATTGCTGATGGACATGAGTCTCCACACCTGGCATTATGGTATGTGGTTACAGGAGATTGAACTCGGGCCTTTCCACTTTCAAGGCAGGCACCAAAACAGCTGAGCTTAATCCCCAGCCCCAGTAAATACTAATTTTAATTATGTCACAGTTATTTGCCAAGCTGCAGATAGGGAAATAAGGAAGATGATTACATGCAAGAAACAGATACCATTCTAAGACTGTTTCTAATACTAAGGTCAAATATTATTTTTTCTTCCTATTCAAAATCATGCCACATTTTAATCATGCCATCTTTATGTAATGATTTTCTTGTCTCTCTGTTCACGCACCTATTTCTAATGTTTTGTTGTTGCTGTTTGGTTTTGTGGTAGAAGAAGCATTACTTTTACCATATTAATTGGCTCCTTTTTTTTTTTTTTTAGACAAGGTCTCACTTTTTGTAGTTCAGGCTGTCTCTGAGCTCAACCTTGAACTCACAGTAATCCTCCTGCCTCTGCCTCCCGAGTGCCCAGCACTGTGGTATTTGGTTCTGATTGCTGGTGGGCATGAGTCTCCATGCCTGGCATTGTTGTATGTGGTTAGTGGGGACTGAACCCAGGCCCTTGCACTTGCAAGGCAGGCGCCAGAACCATTGAGCTAAATCCCTAGCCTCCGACTGGCTACTTTTTTGAAAGAGAACAGATGAAGAGCTAATTTTCAAAAACCTTACATATCTGGAAACATTTTCATCTCACCCTTACACACGATGAACAGTTTGGCTAAGTAGAGAATTGCAGGTTGGAAATCATTATGACTTGAGCATTTGAAAGCACTGTCTTTGCTGCCTATTATCCAGTGCTGTAAATGAGACATTTAACACAAATCTTATTTAAATGCAGGCTTTATCATATTCCTTTGTAGGCATGCCTTTTCTTTTTACCAGCAGTTAAGACCTTATCTTTAACTTGCTAATCTCACATTTCATGGAGACATGTCCAATATACATTCTTCTTCATTTTTTCTGTTTGGCATTCCATGAGCTTTTTCATTTGAAGAACCACTATTCTCTTCAATATTGAGAACTTCTAATATTTCTTAGATGACTTCCTCTTTTATTTTATTTTCTTATTTTTTGAAGGATGTATTATGTATTTAGCCTTCTTGACTGATTCCATACATCTCCAACTTTCTATCTCTTGTATTTTTGTTCCACATTTGAGAAATTTTCTGGGCTTTTTCTTTAATGTTGTTGATTATTTTCCTCAAAAATATATTCATCAGAGTTGCTAATTAGTTTATGGATTAAAGACCAGGTTTATTAATTCAGAACAACTGCAGGTATCTACATATGAGACAGTAATTATCACACTTAAATTTGAGATGTGAAGATAGAAGAAGTAGGATTAGAGCTGCTATTAATGTTCTGTAGCATATAGCATCTTCTAGATGATTTATTTAATACCCTTAGATATTATTTGCAGGTCTTTTTTCTTTTTATTTATTTATTTATTTAGGTTTTTTTGAGACAGGGTCTCACTTTGTAGTTCAGGCTGGCCCTGAGCTCAGCTTCAAACTCACATCACAGCAATCCTCCTGCCTCTGCCTCCCAAGTGCTGGGATTTCAGGCATGAGCCACCATGCCCGGCACTGTGGTATGTAGTACTGGTTGCTGCTGGGCATGAGTCTCCACACCCAGTATGGTATGTGGTTACCGGGGATCAAACCTGGGTCCTTGCACTTGCAAGACAAGCGCTGGAACCATTGAGATAAATCCCCGGCCCCTGCAGATCTTTTTTCTTAATTGAGGGCACATATTATTTTATGAATAGAAAGTGAAGTTAACTTTAGAATTCTTTCGCAATTCATACATTCAGACTTACTAAATGATAAAATTATAAGCAAATAATGAATTTTATTTTTATCTTTTGATATACCAAAAAATGGTATTTTGTTTTGTTCTGTGTTTTCCATGCTGGGAATAAACCCAGAACTACACCCATACTAGACAAGGACTCTACTAAGCTATATCCTTAGACATGTATATTATTAATTTTTATTATCATATGAGTTTGGATAATACTTATAGTACAATGTAGATTTTTAAGAAAAAGCTAATATTCTAAAAGTCTTCACAGAAGACTATCTGAGAGACATGTTATTTCCTCCTGGAGGGGAAAAAAGATTCCATGTTTCTGTAAATGGTAATTTAACCTTCTGCAATAGTGCTACTTTTTTCTGGCACTGTGACCAAAAGCAGATTTTGGAGAGCAATGACAATTTGAAGGAAGCAATTGCCCAAGGATGAGTTTTCTGTTTGTGTGCATTTGCCTCAGGATAGTAGTGATCCATATAACTAAAATTCCAATAGAAAATGTATTCACTATCATACTGGCTGAAGCAAGCAGAAAGCAGCTTCCTTATCAGAAGGACCTCCAGTCAGGGGCACTGGAGGGAGAGGGTAAACTCCAGAGATGAAGAGCAGGAAAAGGAATGCTGAATTCAGCGCTAAGATTGTTCAAATCTCTGGCTAAACCTGTGAGCCGTGCATATGTAGGCAATCCAAGAGTGGTATCAACCAAGTTGCCAACTATTGCTGTCATAGCAGAGTTTTCACATTTAGTCCCATTAAGTTTATTGCCTACTAAAACAGGGGTTTCTCTTTGAAGATACAAAATGGAATCTAAAATCCTCACATATTTACATTTAATTCCAGAATAAAGTCCATAATTACTCATAATATAATAAAACTATATGTGACCCATTCTCATGAAGATAGATAATAACCAAACACCCCCCCCCAGTTGTTTGAATTACTGGGAAAAAAAGGGGGGCTTTAAAGCAGTTATTATCACTGTCATCAATGAAGAAAGGAAAGTACCCTTCTAATAAATTTAAAGATAGGAAATCTCACAAAGTAAATGGAAAGTAATCCATTAAAAATTTTAGAATTTAAAATTTGCAATATTTGAGATTTAAAATAATTGTTTGAATAGGCTAATACTGGAATACAGATACAGATGGAATGATCACTGAATTGCAGGTAGATCAAGAGAAATTATCCAAAAATTGAGAAGAGTCTCAGGGACATGGAACAAAAGGGTAAGTCTAATCAATTTTGTGATTGGAGTTTCAGAAGAAGACAGAGAATAAATGAGACAGAAAAAATATCTGATAAAATAATGTTCAAAGTTTCTCCTAATAAAGTGGAAGATACAAACTTACAGATTAAAACTTTAGTAATTCCCAAAGCATGTATAAAGAAAATAATAAGTTCTGATCACACTACAGAAAATCAAACACACAAGTGTAAACCCTTAAAACATCCAGAGTAAAACAATATAGAGAAGTAGAAAATCAGCTGGCCACATTCAGTTACCAGAGGAATCAACAGAGAATATCAGAAACATAGGTAGTAGATAGAATGTAGATAGAAGTGGAATTATTTTCCTCTTAATTTAAAAGTACTTAAAATATTGAAAACAAAATGATGGCCTTTTCTTGTGTGATTTATAGTGAACTGAATTGCAAAATACATGATGACTGGAGCATAGGATAGACAGGCCATGTGATGCAATGGGACAATGGCACTTACACAACTGTAAGTTTCTACAGTAATTATGGAATAGTGGTAACTCGAAGAAGAATATGAAGAGCTAAAGATGTATGTATGATTCCAGAGTAATCCCTAAAAATAAAGCATATATGTACAACTAAAAATCCAATAAATAAATAAATGAGCTGTTGTCTTAGTTACTTTCTTGTTGCTGGGATAAAATACCTGACATGCACAAACAAAGGGAAGAAAGGTTTGTTTTAGTTTTAATTTATAAAAGTTTCATTCCATAGCTGGCTGGCTCCAACAGAGGGCAACACAGCTGAGGGGCAATAGCAGAGGAGAAACAACTCAAGGCAAGGCAGGCAAGAAGCAAGCAGCAGCAAGCCTCTTTTCCATTTTAACTCCATATAGGCTACAAAAACCTATTGATTGGTGACACTCACACTTAGGGTAGGCCTGCTATTACTGACACACAGAAATATGCTAAACCAATCAGTGCACTAATCCTGTTGTTACATACTCAAATTATTATCACACATCCATGATCTAGCCACGTCCCAAAAGCCACACCTATATGTATTCCTCTGCCCAGTCCATCATGTTGACATCAAAGGTATCAGGATGGTAGTTGCCAAATCTTATCTTTTCTGTGTTGTGTTTGATACTGTTGATGATACTGATTATATTGTCAAGAAAGATAATGTGACTGTTCTGTTCAAATACTTCCCATGGAGTGCCAGAACTGAGATTACTTAAGGGTAATTACAGATCCAAGAAGGACAATCTAGGAATTAGAAATCTCCTAAGAGTTCCAAATATTAACAAGAAAGACTTCCAATAAACATTATCCAGACAGCAGACAAGGAATTAAACTGGTAACATCAGCAATGAGAAAGGACTAGCAACAAGAAAAATTTCAAAAACTCAGTTACTAAAATCATCACCACTGGGAAATACAGGGAAGAGGGAAATGAAGTTCAATCACAATGACTCTCTGAGGTGCTAACAAAGGAAGATCTATTAAAATGGAAATCAGAAATAATCTCTGAGATAAAAACAGAGACATTACCCACAGTGAGAAATATGATTAATAATGCTAGATAAGAATTCAGGAATATGATAGAATCTCAAATAACAAAAGCAATGGAACCTGTTAAACAGCTTCAACAGAGTTACAGATGATTAAAAACTCCAACAGAAGTTTGTGAAGCAGGAGGAATGAAGGTGAGGACTAAATTTCAGACCTAGAGGACAGGACTGCAGCCAATGAACAGAAAAGGAATAATTTATGAAAAGTGGCAAGGCACCATGAGAAATCAATCCAACAGCTCCTAGATGATACAGAGAAGAATAACATATGCTTGATTGCAGTCACTGAGGGAGAAGGAGACAGTGCAAAAGATATTTTTAAAAAACTGTTCACAGATATAATGGCAGAAAACTTCACAGGAAAAGGAAAATAACTAACATAGAGATAAGGAAGGCATGACTCCAAATGGCTGTGATATTAAAAAAAATCTACACCTAGGCATATAATTACCAAAATTCCAGATATCCATCCAAAGAACAAAATACTGAAAGGAATTAGGAAAAATAAAAACACGTACACAGGGAAGCCCATCAGGATCAGAGCAGACTTTTCAACACAAACGCTCAACACAGGAGAACCTGGAGTAAAGTGTTTCAAATCTTGGAGGAAAACAACCTCCAACCTAGATTGATGTATCCAGCAAAATTATCTTTTGGAATCAATAGGGAAGTAAGATATTTCCATGCAAAGAATACCCGAAAAACTTGACAAATACAAAACCTGCATTCCACAGAATTCTAAAGCATATTTTGAAAAAACAAACAAACAAACAAACAATGAAGGTCACAAACCAAGTCAAAGAAGATGATCACCATCAACAGAAAAACATTTCCTCAGTCAAGGGTATATGAGTAGCTGCAGTCCCCTGCTATAATCTATAAAAAAGCTCTCAAAATAGACCACATGCTAGTTTACAGAACATGTTTGAATAAATGCAAAGGAATTGAAGTTATCTCCTGTATACTGTCAGACCATAGTGCCTTGAAATTGGAGCGGAATAGGACCAGGGATTTAGCTCAGTGGTTCCAAAGCCTGTCTTGCAAGCGCAAGGACCCGGGTTCAATCCCCCGGTAACCACATACAATACTGGGTGTGGAGACTCACCCCAGCAGCAACCAGTACCACATACCACAGTGCCAGGCGTGGTGGCTCATGCCTGTAATCCCAGCACTCGGGAGGCAGAGACAGGAGGATTGCTGTGATGTGAGTTTGAGGCTGAGCTCAGGGCCAGCCTGAACTACAAAGTGAGACTCTGTCTCAAAAAAAGAAAGAAAAAAAAAAGAAAAAAGAAATTGGAGCTGAATAGCAAAAGAAATTCAAGGATCCTCACAAACACATGGAAATTGAACAGCACTTTGATGAACAACCAGTGGGTCACAGAAGAAATTAAGCAGCTTTTACAATTAAATGGTAATCCCAGTACAACACATAGGAATTTATAAGACAATGAAAGCAGTTCTAAGAGGGAAATTCATAGCAGTGAACACCTACACCAAGAAAACAGAGTAAGCTCAAATAAGCACTCTAATATTGAATCTCAAACTAGAAAAAGGGAAGCAAGACAAACCCAAAGCTCATACCAGGGAGGAAATTATAAGGATCAAAGCAGAAGTTAATGCAATGGAGACCAAGAGAATGATTTTTCCAAAAAAATCAATGAATTGAAGAGTCGGTTTTTGGAAAGGATAAACAAAATTGACAGACCCTTAGCCATCCTTATTAAACAAAGGAAGGAAAAGGCTCAAATCCATGCTACTAGGAATTAAAAGGGGGAAATCACCAAATATTCAGTAGAAATCCAAAGGATATTAAACACCTATCTTGAAAATTTATACTCCAAAATGGAAAATGTAGAAGAAATGGATAGATTTCTAGATCCACATGAACTTCCAAAGTGGTATGAAGAAGATACAAAAATCTTAAACACCCCAATGTCAATCTACAATTGAAAATATAAAAAGCAAAACAAAACAAAACAAAACAAACAAACAAACAAAAAACCTACCAACAAAGAAAAACCCTGGTCCTGATGGCTTTACTGCTGAATTCTACAAAACTTCTTTGAAAAATTTTAGATTTGAATTTTTATTAGCACACTATATATACACATCACAATCACTATCAACATTGAGAATTTGTACCAGTATATGATATGACTTAATTCTCATTTTTCCCATTCCCCTACCTAACCTACAACCCCAGTCCCCTATATATGTAAGCTTTGTTTCTTATTTTTTTTTTACTGTCACATTTTTCTTTCCCCTCATTACTTACCTCTATACTCCATTTCTCTTTAAATATTTTCTATTTCACAATATCTATCATACATTCTAGAACTCATTTGCATCTTCAGATTCTCATACCAAAGAAAATATATATTTACACATCTGTGGCATATTTATTTCACATATGCACAAAACTTTTAAAGAAGATTTAATGCTATTACTTCTCACACTTTTTAATGAAATCAAAAGGGACATAGTACTCCCAAATTCATTCCTGCTCTTCATTCCAAGAGCAGAGAAAGATCTAACCAAAAAAAATAACTACATGCCAATCTCCCTAATGATCATGGATGCAAATTTCCTCAGTAAGATACTAGAAAACAGAATGCTGAGATTTATCAAAAAGATCATTAACCCTGACCAAGTTGGATCCATCCCAGGGATGCAAGGATGGTTCAATATAAGTAGATCAATATTAACAGACTCAAAAACAAAAACCATGTGGTCATCTCAGTATATGCAGAAAAAGCATTAGACAAAATCTAACACCCATTCACAATCAAAATCCTACAGAAAATTGGAATTAATAGGATTTATCTCAACCTAATAAAAGCTATTTACAAGAAAGAAACAGCTAGGGCCGGGGAGTTAGCTCAGTGGTTCCGGCGCCTGTCTTGCAAGCGCAAGGGCCCGGGTTCAATTCCCCGGTAACCACATAACAATACTGGGTGTGGAGACCCACACCCAGCAGCAACCAGTACCACATACCATAGTGCCGGGTGTGGTGGCTCACGCCTGTAATCCCAGCACTCGGGAGGCAGAGGCAGGAGGATTGTGATGTGAGTTTGAGGCTGAGCTCAGGGCCAGCCTGAACCACAAAGCGAGACCCTGTCTCAAA
>PVIR01009612.1:0-52302 GCA_004026965.1 Petromus typicus | reverse complement strand
AAAAAAAAAAAAAGCAAAACAACCCAAATCATTTAAAAAGACAAAATAAAAGAAGCCTCACCTATAATTCTACCATCATACCAGAGCCAGTATTATTTATCTTTCTTTTAAATATTTTTTCTCCTTCTTTCTTTGTGGTATTGGGTAAGACCATCATAATTTTTGTTGCTGCTATGAATTTTACAGTCAAAACTTATCTCTCCTTAATTTCCCATTTCTTTGAATATTCATGGAACTGAATATTTCTCATGAATTACTAACTACATTTCCTCTTTCTTTAAATACTTACTCAGGATATTTTGGAAAATGAAAGATTTCTATCTCTTGCAGGTTTTCTGGGTCCTGGTTCTAATTAAGTTCAAAATTAAATAGTTCAATTCTTCTAAAAAATAATATATGCTATTTCAAAATGAAAGATTTCTATCTTGCATGTCTTCTGAATCCTAGCTCTAATTAAGCCTACAATTAAATATTCTGACTTTAGAAAGTAGTATACACTATGAGCCACTATTTCATTCTAGTTTGTTTAAAGCAAAGTCCAGGAAATAGAAAAATAGAATTGACCTCCCTCCTCTGGTGCAGCTTTTACTCCCTACCATTAAATGGCCACTTTATTCAGCTCTTACTTTGCAGATTCGGCCACATCCAGCACTCTTCAGTCTCACTCATTCCCTTCGTCTCCAAGAGATTTAAGCCAGTTCCCTGGGTCTGCGAACGGGCTCCCTCTGTCTCAGCTGTGCCTACTCTTCGTGTTTTCTCACCCAATACGTGGGCCCTGAGAACCAACCTTTGGGTAGTACAACTTTTTACCTCACATCATGTGAAATAAAGACGCTCATGGTTTTGCAAGTTGCACCCAGAATCTCTGACCTCGCTCCTCTTGAGTTGGGGGGATTGTGAAATCCCTGCCCCTACTCCTCACAGGGTCCTTCTTCAATGAACCGGCACTTACAGCATCTCACAAGTGCTGGGAATGAAGGGAAGCTCTCGTAGTGGAGTTGACAGTCTAGTGGGGCAAAAAACGCACTCACAACAAACAGATGAATGTGTAATATGCAGAACCGGAAGAAAAATAAAGTACCATGGGGGGTAAATAAAGTACCATGGGGGTACCAGAGGAGGGGCAGAGGAGGAAATGATACTGCAAATTACACGTCCTCCCTCGCCTTGTGTTGTGATCAAGAAAGCCCTCTCCTGTTCTTTTTTCCTGCTACTCTTTGCACAACACACACACACACACACACACACACACACACTCCTACATAGAGATCCCTGACAACAGCGACAGTGTCTCAGCTAATTCCTTATAAGAAAAGGAGACCATACATCCAAGAGGCCAAACATAAATACAGGGCTGGCACAGCCTTATGAAAACAAAGAAACCCTGTTTGGGATTCTCCATTCATTTCATGAGGCTGACCAGATATTTCTGAGACACGGTGCCCTGCAGGGTTCTCCCTCACCAGCCTGTGGTCTATGGGGTTTTCCTACCAGCCACCCCCACTTAGCTGGTGTCTGCTGGGTGCTGCTCTGCAGAGGCTGAGGCCCTGGACAGCGCTGCTCCGTCAGGTTCATTGGGATTCTGATACAAACAAAGCCCTGTCCCCAACACAGTTTCTCATAAGAGGTGATCTGTCCTTCCACACAGCCCCACCGACATTCTGACTCCCTAGTTACTCATCCTTGGGGACTAGGCCCCACAGAATGGCCAAGAATACCTCTGTGGCTAAGAAAAGGGGCTTCTTCATGCTCAGAGATGAAATGCCAGGCTTGGCAAAATAATAAAAATACAAGCCTCTGTTTCATCCCTACAAAATCCCTCCAGGGTTTACAGGTGCATCTGTTTACACTGAATGAAAATCCCAGCGTTCTGAGGCAAAGGCGTTGTCAGAAGGGGACTCGATGTGTTCAATGAGTGAACCAGCCAGAGGCCCTGGATCTGAAGGCATCGCCCGCTGATGGAAAGAAGGCTCCAGGAAACGCAAATGCACACGAGGAGACATTCCCACACCACTCGCGCTATGACGGGTTGTGCTGGAAGCTGGGAGGGTTCTAAGAAGGAGTCACTTTGATAAAAATGGAACAACGCCTGGGAAGGAGGCCTGAAATGAAAGCACATCCTCGGCCTGCAGAAATAACAATCAAGGTGTGTCTGGCACTGCATCCCGGACAGCTGCTCCAGCCTGGCGCCTCTGAGGATGGTAATGTGTAGGATTCAAATGTAAAATAAGTGAGTTCATTACAAGTAACCATTTCCTAAGGCCCCAGTCCATGGTCCCTTGGGAGCGCAAGCAGACTCTGCACCCACACAAGGCACCTGGGGCAGAACAGGGCCTTGCTACCCCGGTGAAGTCTTCACACTCGGGGAAGTGGGCCACACTTCCTGGGATGACTTCCCTCTTCTCACCTTCCCACTTCTCTCTTCTGTCCTCTTCCTTTCTCCCTCCTGTGAAATGTGTTTCCCGCGAGGGCTTTTCCTTGACAATGTTCTTCGTCTTATACCACTTGTGACTCTGACTCGGGACTGTTCTCCAGACCAAGATATTTTGTAGAATGAGTATTTCCCTTCCAGTCGCCACTCCCAACCTCCTAGCCACCTCTCTTCCACCTTTACTGGGGGTTGGTCATTCCCACAAGCGGGAACAGCGCCATCTCGGATGTCCCGGGGGTCCCAGGTGTCCCAGGCTACTGAAGGGAGTTTTAGGCTTTTTATTTTGCCTCTTTTTCTCCTTCCAGTACTAGGAATTGAACCAGAGGGTTATGCACTATGCTCCCTCTCTGGCTTCTTTCTATCTTTCTTTCTCTCTTCCTTTCTTTCTTTCTTTCTTTCTTTCTTTCTTTCTTTCTTTCTTTCTTTCTTTCTTTCTTTCTTTCTTTCTTTCTTTCTTCCTTCCTTCCTTCCTTCCTTCCTTTCTTATACAGTATCTCACTAAGTTACTAAACTGCCCAGGCTGAGCTCAAACTACACGTCTCCCGCCCAGGCTGGTGGGGAGCTGGGCTTACAGGGCTGCACCTCACGTCCCGCTCCCTAGAGCTCTTCCTGTCACCTTGTCCCCACGTTGTTCTGTCAGGACCCAGCAGCAGGCCGGGGCTCTTTCTCTTCACTGCCCTGAGCCCCTCTGGCCTGAACTCGCTGTCTCCTCCGCAGACCAAGGTCTGGAGCTGAGTCCCAAAGCCCTCTTCTCTAGAGGAAATCATGACCTGGAAGCAGCTCCCCCTGCACTGAGCCTCACCTCTCATGTCTTCTCCCTTTCCTTCTCTGCGCCGTTCTGCCCTGTTTTCCGGTCACTCTTTCCAGGCCTTGCACCAGAGCCTGGCAGATCACCCTCCGACCTCCTCGGCCCTCGCAGTAGACTTGTGAGGTCTCCTGTTCTTGCCCCTGGGTGACAAGTCCTCTCCGGGGGCTGAGGTCAACAAAAGGGAGTCTCAGGGCTGCGGATTCTTACGAAGGTGCCACTTCGTCACCAGCCATCGTAGAACCTCAGGCAGAAGCTGGACCCTGCTCCGTGCTCCCCCTGCCCATCGGCCTGGTCTGGTCTGTCTGGTCAAGCTTCATCCATTCGGTGCCCTGTTGGTGTGTCACTCTCTTTGTTGGTCAAACAACCTACTTCACAGGGACCTGCCACATGTCACCTCAGTCCTCCGCTGGTGCACACTGCCAGTATTTATCTCCATCTTCCAGGGATTGTGAACATTCGTGCACAAGTGTCTGTGCCGACACACGCCTCCATCTCTGCTGGGTCCCGTGGCACCTGTGTGCTCACCCACTTCCGGCTACAGGTGTCCCCCAAACTCGGGGAAGGCAGCCTGCATCACAGTCCTGTCCCCAGGAGTGAGTGTTCTGGTCTGCGTCCTGCCCACCCCTGGTATGTCTTTCACAGGAGAGCACCCTCAGGGCTGTGAAATGGAATCTCCATGTGTCCGCACTGTGCCAAATGTGTCCAGCTGAACGTCTCACGGTGTGTTCACCTCCAGGGTGCGATTTGGAGCATGAGATGCTCTAATCCTGGGACCATCACCACCTTCCACTTCCAGCACTATTCAATTTCCCCGACTGCAGCTCCATCCTCCTGGAACACAAGCTGACACTCTCCTGCCCTGGCTCCTGACAACCAGACTCCCTCCTCTGTACTGTGAATTTAACTACTTTCTACTCCTCACATAAGAGAAATGAACAGGACTGTGGGGCCAGATTTCGTTCCTCTTTAGGGCTGAGTAATATTCCATCTCATGTACTGACAGAATTCTGTGCATCCCTTCATCTGTTGAAGGATGGGGTTGCTTCACATCTTGGGTGCTGTGAGCGTGGATGTGCATACCCAGTGCAGCTTCAATTTTATGATGTCTAACATCACTGGGCATTTTCTCCTGGCCTTGCAGGCCCACACAGACTTCCGAGTGTTCCACTGCATCACTAACTTTCCCATTCAGCCTCCCATGGACCTTGGCGGTCAGCCAGTCAGTCCTTTGCTGATTTAGTCTTCTGCTCCTTTTATACCTACGCCATCCCAAAAGCAGGCTAGAGCCTCTTCCATCTGCACAGGGCAAACTTGGGGACCCATAAGCCAGGAGATGCCTGTCCCATGTCCGCGGGACCTTTGGGTGGGGACCCCTGAGCATGCTCCCTTGGGCTCTGTTTATCATTTGTTCTGTCTTGTCACTCTTGTTTGTTTGTGGAGGGTCCAGAGGAGGCATCCCCCATGTGCTACCTGTGCCCGGGCGCCTGGCTGCCTGTGGGGGTGGGGGGCACAGGACACTATGCTCCGTGTGCTTCCCGTTGCTGTCATCCCTGCCCAGTTGAGCATCCCCTGCAGAAGCTTCTCCCCAAAACAAGCCCCAAGTTCATCAGGAAGCGGTGGCTGAGTCACCGAGGGGCCCAGCTACCTCCAACGCTCTCCTCCCTGGGCCACCCTCCCCGGCCCCAAGCCCACTTCCAGAGACAGCCTGGGTACAACCAGCCACTCTGCACTTCCGGGGGGTGGGTGGGTGTCTGGCTTTCTTGAGTCAGCCAAGGCCGCCACCCACCTGGGCTCTGGCCTCAAATCCACCTCTTTCCTGTCTCCCTGGAGGTCCTTGGGAGTTTATAAGTTTTTTGTTCGGGGCCTATTGCAGATACAGGAGATTTCTTTCCATCTTTGCCTTATTTGCCCAGGACTCTCCCTAGTGATGTCTTTAATTGAATATGGAAATTCTCATGTTTAAATCAACTCCTTTTAATCCTCCTGAGGATGGCCTAGTGTTGCCATGGTTACCTGTCAGGCAAAGTAACCAGTCCACCACTGCCTGGGACTGCTCAGGGCTGGGACGAGGCACTGCAGACACCGTGGTGCCTGCTGTGAAGCCCCAAGGGGTAGCCCTGAGAAGCCAGCTGGGAGCATTGGGGCAGAGACCAGCCCAGACCGCACATTCAGGCTGGGATCCCCTGCTGGGGCTCCACTCTGTGACACTAGGGGCCACAGCGTGCTGCAGCTCTTTGAGCTCCAAAGAGTCTGTGACTTTCCTTACGTGCAACTGCAGCACCTTTCTGCTAGGCCCTCTCTTTTTTAAAAAAAAAAATTTTTTTTTTTGAGACAGGGTATCGCTTTGTAGTTCAGGCTGGCCCTGAGCTTAGCCTCTAACCCACATCACAGCAATCCTCCTGCCTCTGCCTCCAGAGTGCTGGGATTACAGGCGTGAGCCACCACGTCAGGCACTGTGGTATGTGGTATGTGGTATGTGGTGCTGATTGCTGATGGGCGTGAGTCTCCATGCCCAGTATTGTATGTGGTTGCTGGGGAATCGAACCAGGCCCTTACTCTTTCAAGACAGGCGCCGGAACCACTGAGCTAACTCCCCAGCCCTCTCTGTTTTTAAATTTTTCCTCTGTCCTAGAGATTGAACCCAGGACCTTCCTACTGAGCTACACCCCTAGCCCTTTTTAAATTTTTTATTTTGAGACAAGACCTTGCTAAGTTGCCGAGGCTGGATTCCAATTTGAGATTCTCCTGCCTCAGCCACCCAGATGCTAGGATTAGAGGGGTATAACAATCCCGGCTGCCACCCAGAAAGGATGTTGGACTCTAGAAAAAGATGGAAGGCTCTGTCATGCAGGGCAGTGACAACAGGGCAGGCTGAGTGGAACAAAAGAAAACTTCTTGGGTTCCAACTAAGACACCAACAAAGGCAAGAGGACAGCGAACTGCCTCAGTTCAAAGGGAAACTGAAAGACAGCGTGCAGAGGCCAGCAAAGAGGAAGGGGGATCGGCTTTACTCATTCGAAGCATAGCGCTAGCACGCACATGCTAATTCATAAACTTACAACTGCACCTAGCACAGAAGTAAAAACAGGACTGGCCAGCTCCACCTCGCCCACCTGCACCCTGACTGCCCTCAGTTGAGGCCCTTGAGGCCCCACGAGCACCTTTTAGGCTCCTTTCAATTCGCTTCATTTTATTTTAAAATCCTAGCATTCAAGGACTTGCTTTCTCATCAGGCAGGAACACTGCAAGTTCAGATCAGGCCAAGCAAACTTAGTCACTTAATGAGACCCTGTCTCAAAATAAAAAGAATAAATGGGCTGAGGATATAGCTCAGTGTCACTCGGAAGGGGAGGCAGTGGATGTCCCTCAGGAAGGATTCTGAACTAGGTGACCTGAGAGAGCTCTGTGCGTGAGACGCAGGGGTGACGTAGATACAGTGTGTGCCAGGGTCACCATTGGATCTGCCTGCAGAGCCCACCAGGACACCACAGAGGCAGCACCAGCAGATCTCAGCTAATGTCAAAGCTGAGCTTCCTCACCATAAATGTGTCCAGTATCTCTAGGACAGGGAGAAAGTGGCCGTCAGGAAGACTTGGCCACATTCAGTAGTGATGGTTGATAACAACGTCTCACCGCAGGAAAGAGGAAAGGCCAGTGGAAATCATATATCTTTATCCTGCATCAGAAGAGAAATCCAATGTGCATCATACAAGAAAGAGTCCTAGAAAACAAATCGCAAAATAAAAAAAAACTCATGAAATGCAACTCAGAATGGCAAGTATCTTCTTGCAAAAGACAAATGGTGCTGAGATTCTGTGATTCCATGATTGTGTCAAAAACTTTTGTTCTAGTTACTTCAGACCTTCAGAAGGGCCTTGCTCCTTCCTCCCACTCCGGTGAGTCATGTTGTGTGAGAGGTTCAGTGGGTCTCTGCCTGTCCTCCCCCAGGGACACCTGACAGGTCTGGGAACATCTCCACCCAGCAGGGATGGTGGAGGAGATCGGCATTAGCGGGCAGAGGCCGGCTCGCCTCCGGTGCAGGATGGACTCTGACCACCATCAGTGCCGGGAGGCTGAGGCAGGTGCAGAGGCCGCTAACAGCCCTGCACTTTGCTCCGGAGCAGGTCTCAGCGCGCGCATCCGAAACTGCCACATCGCTTCCTTGTAAACCAAACCAACTGTCCTAATCCACTCTGCTCCTCCCCCCAAAAAGTAAGAGTGAAATTGGTGGAGAGAGTTAGACCTCATGTAAAACCACAAAGCGAACTTAAACAGTAGCAGCCAACCTTCCGGCAGAGAAGACGTAGCGCCAGACCCTAGGGTGGGGGAGTTGTGTGACAAGACATCCCAACTCCCGTAAACCTGCTGGAAGCCTCGGTGTGCTCTGAGTGGGATTTCTATCAACAGGGAAGGGGCAGGCACTCGGCTCGCCACGAGCTCAATGGCCTCATAAGATACACACACACACACACACACGCATGCCCTAGATTCTGAGCCATGAAGTCCTGCTAGAGGCTGAAACAGAAAAGGCCAAAACAGTCATCCGCTCTGGTCCCAGAGTGCACGTGGCCTCCGATCGCGCCCCGCGGCCTGACTCCCAACCGGTTCCCAGCTGGCCCCCACCCTGGTGGCACCAGTCTGGGCTTCCCCCTGCGAAGCCTGCTGGGTGTCTCCCCGCCTCACACGGAGTTTGCCTTGAAGGTCAGCATGGTCTGATCCCACAGGGGAGGCGAGGAAGGCAAAGCCCTCCGGGACAGTCACGGTGCATAAACTGTTTATGTAAAGGCAGGTGGTAACAGACTGTGGGCGGATCAGAAGTTGCATCAATGGATACACTGCGGCTTCAGAAAAATCCTGCAGTAACCACAGGACAGAGGATGATGGGAATTCAAGGCAGGAGGCCACTGCCCAAGGAGGGCCACCAGCTATGGAGTGAAGTTCCCTCAGGGCAAGCAAACCCTCTGGGAGCTGGGGCTGGGGCTGAGTCCAGGCTGCTCCTGCCAGGGTGGAGCGTTTTCCTCTAACTCAATAAGCCATGTGTCTGCCTGCTCCTCCAAATGCCTCAGTGCCCCCCCCCCGGGGGGGGAGCAGCATGATAGCCATCGGGTCTAATGAGGGGTTCCCCGAAGTCAGCTCAGCTCTGCCATCCGCGTTTCCATTAGACACAAGAGAACTGCTGATCTTTATTTATTTTTCAGCTATCATGAACTAAATGATCAGTTCTTATTAATGACCCTAATTATTCAGCTCCTCTTGCTAAACGCTGGTCTTTCAGCATGCTCTACGTGGGTGGTTTTAATGAGGCCTAATTGTAGACACGTCACATCCAAATATACACCCTACACGAATGATTAACAGGGCTTGGAATTCAGATCACTAAGTAAGGGGTTTGCCGTGGAATGATGGTGTACACCAAGCCTAAGGATCCTGGAAAATACTTTTCTGATAACTCCTTGTCGGAGAGGTTGTTAGTCATTTCGGATACAGTGTAGCGAGCCTCGGAGCCGGGTTCTCGGTAGGGGCTTGTCTCTTCCCAGCCCTGAGCGCTGGTTTTGATTTTCTGCTGGATTTGTAATCCCAGATGTCTTCTTCTAACACGGCAAAATGATTTTATCGTTAGAGAAGCGCTAATCCTAAATAAAAACAAACAAGCCACCCACCTCCATCGTCCCCAGCCTTCGCCGGAGAGTAGTTGTGCCCAGAAAGCATGCTTGCAGGTCCTTACCCAGCTGGGTGGGGCCCGAGCCTCCCACAGCCGGCTTGCAGTTTCTTACATGACTGCAGAGAGGGCATAGGCGCTATGAAATGCTCCCTGGCCAGTGCTAGGTCTCCCAGGGCAGAGCCAGGCTTTGGGCAAAGCTGCTTATGAGTTTACTGGTGAGGAGCCCGACTTCCTCCTACAGCTCGGTTCAGTCCACGTGGGCGGGGACAGCCAATCAGAGGCCGCCCCAGCAAACAGCGGGACCCAGGCCTGCAGCCTCCGCTGTCCACCTGAAGTCCAGCCCATGAGGAGGTTGAAGTTCCTCCCGGGGTGTGTCACAGGCCATACTGTCTTCTCGTTGCCTGCTGTGCTGCTGTCAGAATTGGTCTGACCACTGTTGGGGAGTCAGAGTAGACATCGCCGTTTATACTCTTGAAAAATAAATGAGATAGGGCTGGGAGTTTAGTTCGGTGGTTCTGGCACCTGCCTCACAAGCACAAGGTCCTGAGTTCGATCCCTGGTACCTAAATAAATAAACGAGCTATTGAAGCTGTCCTCCCCAGAGTAAGGATTTATTATTAAGCTCTTCCCTGAAAGAATATGTTTCTGGTACACTGCTGTGCAGATGAAAATGCTCCTTGATGGGGAAAAGAGCCGGCAGTAGATAGAACAGAAACTAGATGTCACTTCTGTTGTACCCTAAACCAGGTCCCACTCCGTGGTCTTCAACTTTAAGCTGGTGGAAAATGATTTCTTTTTCCCAAGGGCAGAGGTTGGGAAGTTAGAGAATAAAGACATATTGCAGTCTGTAGATAGATGTGACCTTAAGGCACTTGGTCACTCAGAATAGTTGCCTGGGACAAGGGAGTAGAGAGATTAGGGTCACAAGTTCAGGATCAGGAATGTCTGTTGTCCTCATTATTTGCTGTGTGACTTCAATCATGGTGCTGAACCTCTCTGACGCACTAATGGCCTGCATCTATAAAAGTGGGCTGTTGTTTTTAAATTATTGGATCATCGCAGGGTTTAAAGACCAAATGGTGGTATTTATTTCATAGCTCTTCAAGTAATAAACCCCAATTGTATGTCAAAGGAGAGGCCATTTTTATGTGAGCATTTGTTTTCCTCCTGAAGTTAGAATATTCTGATAGTACTAAGTAACAAAGCACAGCTACTGTGGTTCTCAAATATTCTCTAACACACCAACATGGCGGACAAGCAGCTGAACTCCCACCTCACGCACTCCCCACAGCAGCCTCACAGAGGTTCCCTACCACCCAAGAAGGAGGGTGCCACAGTGATGACCTGTGTCTTCTCTAAAACCCCCAGACTCTTAACCGCATCATTTTAAAGTTTTGTTTTTCAAGATCAAGCCCAAGCTGATCCGTTTCTCACCCCACTGATCGCAATCCCCTTGGAAATAAATGCATCAATATAAACAAACCTCGATGAACGGAGGTCATGGGCAGAGAAACTCACAGGGCCCATCTTGCAGAAAAGGAGAGAGTGGCTTCACAGATTATACTTCATCTCCCAAGTCAGACTCAAGGCAATACAGGCTGGGCAGGGCAAAACTGGGCTTGTGCCACCAATGAATTAAACGGATAGAGGAGGAAGTTGAATGTGAGAGAAAATCAAAAGGGGGATCAAGCAGGTGGACACCAGACCCGCAGCCCTCCCCCAGCCCTGGGAGCCAAGGAGGCTTCGAGCAGACACGACACAGCGTCCCTGCTCCAGGGCTCCAAGTCTTGTGCAGAGAGCTTCTGCCTGAGCTTCAGAGCTGCAGGGAGCATGGCCTGGGGCAGGAACCGGCTTGGCCCAGAGAAGAGTCTGACTCGAAGCCCGTGTGGGCTCGCCAGCCTTCCCTGATCCCCTGACAGCACCCCGTTGCCTGTACCCCTCACTTGAGCGGAGCCAAGGGTGAGTAAACTCCGCATTTCTCGCATTTCTCTGTGGTGTGTTTGCTCCCGGCCTTCATGCCGGTTTCCCTGCAGTGAGTACTCCCACTACCGACCTTCCAAACCAGCGGACTCCCTCAAGACTCATCGTCCAATCCTCGGGATCGGAATATGACTCATCCATCCCTCCATCACAATGACTTGAGTCACATGTTATGGAAAACTAAGAGGATGTATTTTGTGTACACAGAAAAGGAAGGTTTGCAAATTTCTGGGATTTCGCTTTAATGGGGAGGGAGCAGGGCAGAAATGAATTTCACATTTTTTCTAAGTGAGTTGTACCCAAAAAAATAAAACCCACAACAGGCAACATCTGCATAAATCGGTCTCCAAGGACTCCATGTAAATGGCTGTTGATATAAATAGCTTTGCTTTTAAGCAAAGACAGATGTCCCAGACCCAAATGTTAACAAAACACACAAGACAGTTAAGTTCAAAGACTTCTTAGTTTTCATTTCTTTGCCAGTAGGTGAATCTCTGCTGGGCTGTGACTAGGAGGGTGGGAGGGAGAACGTTCTGTTTCCCCATAAAAAGGCGCACAGAGTTGGGGCGCAGGTGGGGGCTCCACAGCCGGGGGGCGGCCACTGACCTCCCTGGCTGGTTGTGGAGGCCTAGGCCACCCTGTTACTCATGCATTCTCTCCTCGTGCATTGATTTATGTGACGACTCCTCTGCCCAGACCTCCTCGGAATATTATTTTAGGGAGGACTAAGTGGGAGGCGTTAGGAAATAAGTCACGGGAACCTGAGGGTCTGGTCAGCCTGACATCAAGGAGAGGAGAAGCCAGCAGCCAGCGGGGACTCTGAGGCCAGAGCAGCCCGGGGCCTCCCTGCCTCTCATTTCCCCTCACAAGGATCTGAATTTTATGGGGGAGGAACATTCTCAGTGAGGTTATGAAGCTGGAGCTGGGCAGAGGGGTCATTTATAAATGGAAAAATGTGCATTTGCTTGTGTGGCCGGTGCTGTGCTTCACAAATATCACAGACACCGAGGAAAGGAATGTGACCTGAGGGATAGACAGAGCTGCGCCTGTTGTGATCACACCTCACTTTACTCGGCAAAACTTTCTACACATCCTACCAATGCCGCTTCTCCTTTCCTTTGAGAAAGGCTTGACCAAGACCCTCCTGGCTCCTGGGATTAGCTTTCTTGGGAAGGGAAGAAAGTTGTCGCTGTGTGGAGGAGTTGGGAGCATCAGGCCAGAGAGGAAGAAGCTGGAAGGCTGGCCCTGCCCGCCTCCTGGCAGGGCCTCCCAGGTTCCATGATGCAGACACAGCAGAGGAGGCCTGAGTCGCTTACCAGGAAGGAATGGCCACCTTTCTGACTGGAGAACTTGCCACCAGCCATGGGTTAAGGTAGAAAACCCAGCTTTTGTGTCATTTGTCATACAGTCAAATGAAGACCTCAAATAAAGTCCTAATTATGACTCATTTAGGGAAGTAGTTTACACACTTGAAGGTGTGTAACACTTTCAGTAACACCTGAATGTTACTGTCAATTGAAAACTGTCCCCTAGTTGTGAGCACAGGCTGGACAGCATCAGGAACCACAAATAGTTGCTAGATGTATCACTAGGAAGCCAAAATCAGTTGCTAGTCTGAAAGTCTGGTCTCCATGTTACCAGGCATTAGAGGTGAATGTCAATAGCCAGACATTCTGAAAAGGCCACAGGCCAATGCCAGGGTATGCAGACTTGATGTAGACCTGGTGTAGCTCTTTGACCTCTTCCTGGGCAGACAGGAAGACTACATTTCCCAGCTTCCCTTGCGGCAATGTCTACCATTACTTTGGTTTTTGACCCACAGAGTGGGAGCTACTTATAGACTAGACCATAAAGCTCCCTGACTGATCTTCAACAAACTGTCCCTGTTCTAGGATGACCTTGGCAGTCATGTTCTGAGGATGATAGCTTCACAAGGTGCCAAGGGACAGAATTTCCGAATTACTGCTTGATGGAGAACTGCCCCAGCTGCATCAGACTGCCTGTCAAGGGTAAGATTAAATCTTTATTAAGATGCTAAGATACAGAGATTGCTTGTTATGCGGCTGACATATATTGTCCTGATTCCCCATCCAGTTGCTGGAGATTCTTGATAGGTCCTTGATGAGGGTATACCCAAGTCATTTGCTGTCAGGCATTTTGCTGATCGGGTGTGTAGTTCAAAATCAGTCCCAAAAGATCACAGCTGGGAAGAGACAGAGAAGCAAAGAATGAAGCACAGATCTTTTGGGGACTGTGTCATACAGGATTCCAGGACAAAAGGGATCAAAAGCATGTTCAGTTTACTCCCTGGCCCGAAGCACTGCTGCTCCCAGGTCATGCTTGAGGGGGCCTGTTCCTTATTCCTGAAGGCAGCCAACCACGACATCTCACAGCCCTGCCAAGTAATCCAGGGGCTTGGAACATGGGGGCCCAGGGAAGGCTTCTTTCTGATGTCGAGCCACAGCCGTTGCTGGGCCATATCTTCACTGTTACAGTTTACACTGGTCACAGATGTCATATTAATTCCACACCCCTGCTTACTCTTCAGGTAAAATCATGAGTTATTTTTCAATTTATTTACTCCATCCAGCAATTCCTGATGATGCACCCAATGCTATGGTGAGAGGGCTGGGGTGCAAGTTTTGCCCTCAAAGAGAGATAATACAATGTGCAAACGTTAAGAGGATCTGGCTACCTGCTCCCATGAACAGGGGGCGGGGGGCTGAGGAGAAGGAAGGCGTAAACTCCAAGTGGGGGATTCCTGTGGGAGCTGGGCTCCCTCTCCTTTGGGAGAGGCCCCAAAAGATGATGAGAACTTGAGTCAAGAGAACAAAGACACTGGGAGTGAATTCTGGAGGTCAGAAAGAGTATAAGGTAAGATGGAAATAAATCAAGTTTGCCTGGAGTGGAAAGTTCTAGGGGAACAAAGGGGAAGAGGGCTCAGGGGAAGACAGTCAGTTGCATCTTGGTGGAAGATCTGGTTGGGAAAATGGCCCTCAGAGGGTGTCTGTATCCTAACCCCTGAGACCTGGGACTGAGTCACCTATGGGCAAAAGGGCTGTGCAGGTGTGAAGGAGTGAAAGACCTCGGGGTAGGAGGTGATCCTGGGTTACACTAGGTGGTCACCATGCATCATCCCAAGCATCATCACAAGATAGGAGAGGCAGACCTGAGAAAGAGCTGAAGACGCGAGGAGGGAGGGAGACAGAGGGAAATCGAGTCAGTATCCCACTGATGGAACGAGAGAAAGACTCAGGTGGCACTGCTGAATTTGAAGATGGAGGAAAGGGACACAGTGAAGGAATGCAGCCAGGGTCTAGAAGCTGGACCTTAAGGAAAGCATGTCTGGAGTTTGGTTATGGCCGCTACGGGAAACCAACATGGCTGCTCTTGCTCTTTCCTCACCTGGAATCCTGACTGGATCCCACTTCTCTGACTGGCAAAATCCTGCCTGGCTGCCCTTCCACAGAAATGACAGATGCCATCTCCTCAGACACCCTTCCCTACACACTACTCCCATGAATCCTCTGAGTATCTGCTTTGCTCTCCTTCATTTCAATCCAGAGGTGGCCAACCTAAGGCACGTGTGCTGCGGTGAGCTGTTTGTATCACTGAAGGCTGTAGAAAGTGTGCAGTGGAGCCTGCTGTCCATGGATTGAGCTCTCTGAAACCATGAGTCTAAGGGAAACTTCCCTCCTTTACATTGATTTGTTTCTTCAGTCACAGGGATGGAAAGGAGACTAATGCACTGGGCCAAAGGGAAAGTCTGTGTTTAAGTTTACAAGGAGGAGGCCTTCTATCTTCACAACAGCCATGCGACAAACTGAAAATGAGTGTTACCATGTGCCCAAGAGCTGATGTTGGGAGGGAGGCTGGTGTGACCCAAGTGCTTGTCCTTCCACCTGGCTCAGACACCTCATTAGTGCATGACAGCGAGTGTGCTGGTGGGGGCTTGTGGGCCCCAGGCAGGACATAGCGGAAGTAAAGGCTGGTTGCAGTGTGATACACACAGGTGCACCGGCCAGCGTCTGGGGGCAGGCCAGGGTGCTGGGATGGCAGAAAGCACAGCTGCAAAGTCAGGCAGCTAAAGCGGACAGGATTGGGGGCCACTGGGGCCAGGATGTGTCACTGGGCCCTCAATGATCAGGTGGAAATGGCAGGTCAGGGAGTCCAGCCCTGGGCACAGGGCAAAGCACAGCGAGCAAGCTGGGCCTCTGCCTGACTTACCTGATGAGGTTGAGAGTTACCACCTCCTAGAAGGGGAGAGAAATGGGCAAGACAACCCTCAACAAGCCCCTGAGACACCTCGGGCTACAGCTGTCATGGTGGTAGCCACTAAGGAAACTAAATAGGGAAGGCAGAAGAGCCTGTTCCGTCCTTACAGGGGAACTGGGAACATGTTGGGATGTATGGACTCTCCCTCACAGCCACACAAAACGTCATTATTTCAGGGGCCATTAGATCTCTTGGAGATCTAATCTTCACACTTGAATCCCAAGTTTACTTATCTCTCTTGCATATTAAGATGGTTGCTTTTCTCATTAATCGAATTTTGTTTTCTTTCTTCACCAGGAACATTTAAAACTACAGATATACTCCTAAGTTCTGCTTTGGCAAAATTCCTTCACTTTGAATATGCAGCATTTTCCATCACATTTAGTCATACATAGTTTCATATTTCCATTGAAATTTCTTCCTGGATCTTCTGTTATGGTTATCAATTATTACATTTTTAAATTTTTATTTTATTTTATTTTTTGAGACAGGGTCTCACTTTGTACTTCAGGCTGTCCCTGAGCTCACTATGTATCCCAGGCAAGCCTGGAACTCACACAATCCTCCTGTCTCTGCCTCCAGAGTGCTCGGATTACAGGCATGAGCCACCATGTCCAGCACTGTGGTATGTGGTACTAATTGCTGATGGGCGTGAGTTTCCACACCCAGCATTGTTGTATGTGGTTACTAGGGATAGAACCCGGGCCCTTGGGCTTGCAAGACAGGCACAGGAACCACTGAGCTAAATCCCAGGCCCTATTACATTTTTTTTTTAAGCCCACAAAATTTAGCGATTAAAATAAACATTTCCCGTTTTCCTCATGATTTGGGGTCAAGGTTAGCTGAGTGATTCTGCTCTTCCAGGCAGTGGCTGGAGCAGTCAAAGGGATTCAGCAGCAGACAGGCTGGTCCTGAGGCTCTGAGCCCATTTTGTTCATATGTTGTCACTGGGGGCCTGGCCCCTCCTCGCTCCTCCCCACCCTCTCTACTTCCTGTCCACCATGCTGTGAGCAGCTTTCCTCTGCCATGCCCCCTGCCATGCCATCTTGCCATGGAGCCCACCAATTATGGACTTGAAACCTCTGTAAACCAAGATAAACCTCTCATTCTTCTTGTGTGCGAGTTGGGTATTGTGTCTCAGCAAGAAGAGTGTCACTAAACCACAGACTTTGCCTCTGGACAGAAGAAACAGCAAAGAATTTCTGACCATTCTTTTTGTGTTGAAATGTCTTATCCAGAATTCAAACACTAAAGCCAAACAGCCATTTTGAGACAGGGACTTTACAGGCCCTGATTTAATATGACTGGTGTCTCTATAAAAAGAAGCAGTTGGAACACAACCAGTCAGGCAGGATGACCATTGCAAGCCCAAGAGAGAGCTCCCAGAAGAAACCAACCCTGAGGGTCCCCTGATCTTGGACCTGCGGCCTCTAGACTAAGAAATTCAAGCTATGTTTTGGAACATCTATTATGGCGGACTTTGTCATAATAGATGGGAAATTAATACACCTTGGGAAATTAATATACCTTCTTTAATCTATACGCCCATGATGTATTTATAATTGTGTTTATTAAACTCCAATCACCTGGGTTTCTTCTAGGTACATTTTTGTGTTGTGGTGGTTATTTTGGTGTTTTTTTTTTTTTTTTTTGAGACAAGGTCTCGCTTTGCAGTTTAAACTGGCACTTGCTCAGCCTCAAACTCACATCACAGCAGTCCTCCTGCCTCTGCCTCCCAAGTGCTGGGATTACAGGCGTGAGCCACCACACCTGGCACTGTTGTATGTGGTACTGGTTGCTGCTGGGCGTGAGTCTCCACACCCAGTATTGTATGTGGTTACCGGGGGATCGAACCCGGGTGCTTGCACTTGTAAGACAGGCTCTGGAACCACTGAGCTAAATTCCAGGCCTGTTTTGGGTTTTTTTCAGCACCTTGTGTTTGCCAGCCAAGTGTGGCACTACTGAGCTATATCCTTGGCCCAACAGTGACCAATTTTTAATTCACTAGTACTGTGACAAGAGAATGAGATCTTCCATTTCCCAGTCATGTGTTATTGGCCGAGATGTGCCACAGCCTTGTGCTGCTGTCTGCCCGACTTTGGTAACTGTCCTTAATAAAACTGACGAGACAGTGTGGTCTACATTCTCTGGTTAAGAAACAATAAGACCCAGAGGTTAAGACACCAAGATGAGTCAGCCTGGTGGCCACACACGACCAGAACTCAGGTGGCACAAGCAGAAGCTCCTCCTGCAGAGCTCACTGTGCTGAGAAGCAAGTGGCCTGCTCTGCACTCAGCTTATCTCAAAAGTGCACTTGGGGACCGGCTCCTTGTCAAGAGAAGACTCCCAGGAGGTCATTCATGTCCACCAAGGGTTTACTTTGGGATCAACAGAAAATCACTCATTGTTAAGGAAGCACCAGGTCCTATTTAAGCCAAACAGTCTCTGTTTGCATACTTCAAAGAAGGTCTTTGGAGAAAAATAAGCTTTGCTGCAGGGCTCTGAGCAATCACCTCCCTGACCTCATGCAGGGAGGTTCTGACCGTCAGAGCCCCATGTGATGGGCCAGGAAACCAACTATGTGTGTAAGTCACTACCTGATGGGGTGTGGTAGGGATTCTGCAGTTTCTACTCACCATAGTAGGTTAACTCACTCCATTGTCCTATGGGACAGAACAGACAAATGTCCCTTCTCAATGAGGCACATGCTTTTACCTTAGGGACTTAGCAAGACCCTCTCTCAAAATGAGAAGGGGTGAGGATGTAGCTCAGTGTAAAAGCCCTGTGCTCAATCTTCAATATCTCAAAAAAAGTCATTTCTAATCTACTACCGAGCAATGGAGCAGAACAAAAAAGAAGCAAATGATCCGTGCCATTTCTATTGTTTGCCACTTCTATGTTTTATTCAGTTCTCAGACTTCCAATGTCCTGCTAGGCTCCCAAACTGGAGAAGAAAAGGATCAGATTTTCCACATCAACGTAAAGCTGGGTCCCTTTAGGAGGCAGTGTGGCTATTGCACCTCACACGGATTGAGCCCATGGGAGATGCAAGAACACCAACTACAGGACACATGGCTGACGGTGGGTGGACAACAGGGACACAGAACGCCAGGGTGTAGGCTGGTCTTCACAGCGGCACTGACATAAGCTCCAGCAGAGGCTCGGAGAGGGCCAGGGCCTCAGCAAGGCCCCACAGCCTGTGCCTGGTGGACTCGAGATCAGAGGATGTGCCAACTTCCAGTCCAGGGTCTCTGGCTGCCACTCAGGATATATTCAGAACCAAACTGACACTGTAAAGTCCTGCTTCTCTGGGGCGGCTGCGGAATCAAATCACACCCCAGGGTCATGCACCCTGAAACATCCACAAAGAATAAAAATTCAACCTAGGCCCACATTCTGTATGTTAGCCCAAATGTGGCTTTTTTGGGCCAGCAATTTTTTTTAAGGATGTCTCCTAAAATTACATTTTTTGTTGTGTGTTTCCCCCTAGATTTGGCAGTTTCTGCCCCAAGCACAACAGGAGCTGTGGAGACAACGACCCATCAGTCCTCCAGGCTGCAGGAAGCAATCCAGAAAGCTCTTTCTAGGAGGCTCAAGAAGTGGGGTTGGGGGACACATGTGCTTGCGTGTGTGTATGTGTGTGTGTGCGTGCACATATGTGTGACTCCCCTGCAGTGCTTGCTCCCAGGAGAGTCCGAGGCCACCTCAGAGTGGCTGCATTAATAAAAGGATTCTCTATAGAGTTGAGGAATTTCTTGTCA
The DNA here is from genome assembly GCA_004026965.1 of Petromus typicus. Classification (NCBI taxonomy): domain Eukaryota; kingdom Metazoa; phylum Chordata; class Mammalia; order Rodentia; family Petromuridae; genus Petromus; species Petromus typicus. The sequence goes on along the minus strand of PVIR01009612.1, from coordinate 33,385 downwards.
ATTTACAGCTTAACTACTTCCTAATAAATTGCCTGTCTCTGATAAACTCTGCCCCTGGCGTCTGGCACCCATCAGCAGGCACACTGAGCATGTGCTACCCGGAAGGTTAGGAGGAGAATCATGAGCCTGCATGTTCGGGAGCCTCGTTGGTCCCTCGCTGGAGCACCCTACAGGGGAGACTGGATTTGGGTAGATAGCAAATGTTCTTGCCAAGTGATGTCTGAGCAAGAGGTCAAGTCCTGTGATGTGGAAAAGTGGGGACAGAGCTGGCCAGGCAGAAATGAAAGGCGAGGGTCTCACTGTCCCACACCCCTGAGGCTGAGGATCCCGAGGGCTCAGCAGAATGGACACTGCTAGGCCAGCGTGCAGCTGAGGGTGGCAGGAGCCAACGGACACAAGGGAGCAGGAGGCCCAGAGGTTCCTTCACCAGGGATAAGCCCATGTTAATTTTTTAAAAATCTACTTAACATCAGCATCAACACTGTGCAATTTGCACCTTCAAATTCTTCTCTGTATAAATTCTCATCATTTCAAAGCAACAACTCATCTTTTTAAGTTGATTTTAGTATTCCTTGAAATGAGGTGGGATTAATAGGCCCACTTTCCTTGCCTCCATGCTTAATTATAATGCTGCATTATGAACCAAGTCTACAAAGCCCTTAAAAATGTGAAAACGGAAACATAAAAATGAATTTTTAATTTCATAGGCCAGAGTATATGAGATAACCTTCCAAACTTACTGTGGAGTTTCAATAGCTGCAGTAAATATTTAATAATTCACATTTACAATGACTGTAAAAACCATATCCACAGAATCATTTTATGATGTCGCAGTGTTTTGCTCTCCTTGAGACAGTCGGCTTCGAGGTGCACCACAAATCCTCTGCACTGTGCTTCCCATATCTTTCCCTGGCCCCAGGATCTCTCGGCTCCCTTCTGAAGACCCTGGACCCCACCCTTGTCCCGGGTTTGCATTTTCAAGACAGCCCAGAAAGACTAGGAGGTTAATCTGAGCTCTCAGTGCACTAAAGGCGGGGCCCAAAGATCCCCAGTTTAGTCACTCAGGGCTGAGGGCGGGGCCTGGGTGCGGGGCGATCCCTCTGGGAGAGTTCACTGCTCCCACTGGACCTGCCCAGTCAGGACTGACTTTTCTACCCCACTTCCCTGTATCTCACGGACCTTTGATGGGGCCAGTGACTCACTGGCGACCTTGGCAGGACTTTCTCCCTCCTGATAACATCAAGGTGACTCACACCTGTGACACCTGGCTTGATTGGTGGATGGCCTGTTTGTTCAGGTCACAGTCAGTCCAAGGGGTGCCTTTCCTGGAACAGAAACCAGATGTTGGCAGCAACCGTTCATTCATAGCTGCCACTTGTGGTCCCTGAAATGACACGTGGCCTCCTGGCTCTGGGGATGCAGAACAGACCAAGGCGGAGCCAGCCCTGGAGGTCAGACTGTGCCAGACACCAAGCAAAAGGCTGGGTGCTCCCCTGGGGTCGACAGTCTGGCCCACAGCAGTGCGATCCTCCCCCACCAAGATCCAGCCTAGTCAGCCATACAAATGTCTCCTCTCCCTGTCACAGGCTGCACTAGAACACACCAGTGTCTCACAAAGCACAAAGGAACTTTGTGCGACTTCTGCCCACACCCAGTGGGACCCAGCGAGACGAGGAGCAGGACACCCGCCAATGACGGCATGTATGGAAGCCCTGAAAGACCTGCCTTCGGCTATTCCCCCACCGATCTGGCCTGTGCTTATCCAGCACTGCAGCTTTGTAGTGGTAGAATGCCTAGTGTTTGGTTTGTGCTGAAATAAGAGAGCAAAGATAAACACCATTCCAGGCAAAGGACCCTGGCTAAGATGTTGGGTCTGGGGCCTCAGCCTGTGCTGATGGCCAGATGTCACACTGCCCCACAGGGACCCTAGTGTGTCATCTGAAAAACGAGATTGGAATACACAAATGCAATGGTTTTCAAACTGTGGTCCAGGGACACCAGAGATCCCCATCCCCTTCCTGCGGATCGAGTGTCACTCGTGCATTTCACTCCCCAGCCCTCCAAAATGTCAAGTGGATTTTCTAGAGCTGACATCAGACACCACAAGGACTGAGCTCAATGGTGTGAGGATCGGCCTCCTTCCACTACACCAGACCTTAGCGAGGGTGGCAAGTTCCACATGTCACACCAGTGCTGCTCCTCTTGCTTTAGGATGTGCCATGCTCATTGTAAGAAGCCAGTCCTGTGACTATGTCATGGCTGATCACCATTACTTTTCAATAAATAAATACACGAAGCCCTTTTTGATTTTGATTTTTTCATGTGGTAAAAATTGATGGACTCACATAAACAAGAGTCATTGAGGAGCCTCAAAAATTTTAAGATTATAGGGCTGGGGATTTAGCTCAGTGGTTCCGGTGCCTATCTCACCAAGCACAAGGCCCCAGGTTCGATCCTCAGTGACCAAATACAATACTGGGTGTGGAGACTCACACCCAGCAGCAATTAGTACCACATACCACAGTGCCGGGCGCGGTGGCTCACGCCTGTAATCCCAGCACTCGGGAGGCAGAGGCAGGAGGATTGCTGTGATGTGAGTTGGAGGCTGAGCTCAGGGCCAGCCTGAACCTCAAGGCAAGACCCTGTCTAAAAAAAAAAAAAAAAAATTCAGATTATAGACAGATCCCAAGACCAAAAAGTCCGACAGCTGCATGAGATCATCTTGACCTTTGGTCATTTTGATTTCCTGTTACATTTTCTGTACTTGTCCAATACTTATTGACCTATTGACCTTTTAGAGGTGGGTACTGGGTGTCTAGGTTACTGTTCTTATTGCTGAGACAAATGACACCCAAAGTTAAAGTTAAAGGTTTACTTGGCTACAGTTCATAGATGTTTCAGTCCATAATCAGGCAGCTCCAAAGCAGAGGAGAAATAGCTCATAGCAGGCAGAAGACAAAAGACAGACGGCACCAAGCAAATGAGCTATAAGCAACCAGAAACTAACAGGGACATGCTTTCTGACTCATATAATTTTCTAAGCTTTCCACCTTAAGGGAATTAAAGGTGCCTAACACAGGCACTCCAGAATATGACAGAATACAACAAACCCATCGGTAAACTCATTTAACAATCACAAAGACTTAATCCCAGCATCACAGAGTCTAGATCCAGCCACTGGAAAGCCCCATCTGTGACCGCATGGGGCTCTGTGGAGACTTCTGGATATCAGCCACCACATGAGGACTGAAGTCAAGGCTACCTCTCCAGAGCTTCTGCTATCTTTTCCATCAAGACAAGGTCTCTCTAAATTCCTCAGTTGTCCAAACTGAGTTGATGCTTGTAATGCTTCTACCTCCTCCTCCGAAAGTGCAGGGTTAACTGCTGAGCTCGTGTTGCAATCACCTGGTAGTTTACTTATTTGTCCTGCTTGCTGCTTATCGTGTGCGTCCCCTGTCCACATAAACACCACAACCACCAGGAGTCTGTCTCTCGTCCATCTGTGTGTTCCAGGCTGTCTGAACGGGGCTTGGCTCTGAGCACACACTTGGCAAATGTCTGTGGACAGGAGGGAAGGAGAGGGCAGAGGGTAGGCTCTGTGTCCCTCTCGGGTTTGTCCAGCCCACGGGGAAAGGCTGCACCACGTCTGCTTTATGAGGTAACAAAAGCACTCAGAGGAGAGTGCTCTGCAAGGAGAGCACAGGAGGTGGCAAGACCAGGGCTTCTTCGGTCCCTGGACTCTGTTGTTTGACCCCCGTAAGTCAGTCCCCTGGTCCCACTGCATATGAGGATATCTGCAGAAAACTCATGTCCAGGAATAGCCTTTTCCCAGTGTGTAAGTCCCTTGGGAGGAGGTTAGCAGAAAGGCTCAGATGGAGATGGTGGCAGCAAATATTATTCCACAAGGTGGGCAATCTTGCTCCAGGAAACTCTGGGCCAGTGAGAGGACACGGGCTGAGAATCAGCCGAAGGCCTGGCAATGTGGGTCATGCCTCACACCATACCTGTTTCCCTCTATCCATGTCAGGTATGCCCCAGGGCACTGCCCATCACTTTAGCTCCTGAGAAACCCAAGATTAAGCAGCCATGACCCAAGCTTGAGCCTTGCTGCCTCTCCAGGCAGCCTCTGGGAAGGAGTTTTATAGTCAAGACTTTCAGGTCCAGGGATCATGGAATTCTTTCAATTTCAACTTCCCTGGCTAGAAAGTAACTCCCCCACCAACTACTCGAGGGAACCCCCATGCTTTCACCACCCTAACTGTGCAAGGTTTTAAGGGAAAGGGTCTCTCTAGGCCTTAGGAAGCTAAGAATCTCTCTGCAGGAGCAATCAGGCAATGCTGAGCTGAAGCTAGTCCTGAGCACATGCCAGCTGGAAGGCTAGCCCAGCCCACAGTGGATGCCAGTGAATCATCACGCACATGTGTGCTACATTCTGCTCACTCTCTTGCCCTTTCCTGCCTGCATCTTGGGGTTCCTCGGCCATGGGATGAGGAGAGCGGGAAAGGAGAGGCTGATAGAATGTAGATTTGCATGGATCTCATTTCTGGAGCCTTGCAGAGGGGAATAACACCTCCAAGAATTATTGGGAAGGGTGTCTAGTTTCTCAGGATAGTACTAAGGAAAGGAAGCTATCAAAGGGAGAGGATGTGATGGAAAATAATTTCCAGATGCTGCTGACTCTTTCCCTGGGTGATCAGTGAAGACAGGAAGAGACTAGTAGTTAAAGAAACTCAGGAACTAGGAGACAGAAAGAATGGAATCCTCCCATGTAGAGCAGGCTGAGGACCACTGTTGGTTGACTAGAAGATAACTCAGGAGCAAGGATTAATTGCATGTGCTGGTTCTCCAACAGCCTTGGCAGTATGCTCAACACAGACCCAGCTAGACTATATTTCCCAGCTTCCTTTGCAGCTAGATGAAGTCATATGACTAAATTCAAGCCAATGGGAATGAGTTGTACTGTTGTGTGCCATTCTGATTGGTATCCTTAAGAAAGAATGTCTCTGCTTCCTTTCCTTACTTGGGAGAATGTGGCTGTGGAAGTGAGCTATCTTCAGCTAGGGTGATCAGGTCAGATCTAGCAGAAAGAATCTTGTCCCACCACACACAACATTGCTCACTTTCTCCAAATATTATGGAGAGGGCAGTAAACTTAAATCATTCAAACTTCTCTATCTTGAAACTCTTATTACTGACATGCTAGTATTCTTTGTGGGGAGTATACTCTTACTTATATGGCATTTTAAGTGACCACTTGTTTGAGACACTGACCCTCTGAGCAGGGGCCACTCAAAGCTACCTTTCTCCTGCTGCAGGCCCTATTTCCATTTGTGGCCTGACAAGAATGTGGGAAACTGGGGAACAGACACCACGTGGTTCTGGCATCCTCTGGGCAGGAGTGGCAGCTCCCACTCTTCTGCTGTAGGAGCTAACCCAGAAACACACCCAGAGAATGGAGCCTGGAGTCACTAGGATTTCATGGAAACGCATGGTACTAGTGTAACCAGCCAGTGCAAGGGAGGAGCAGATAAGGCAGACTGGGCAGGTGGTGTTTTGCACAGTGCACACAGAAAGAGCCCAGGAGGGTGTCACCGCAGAGGGAGTGTCCTGGTGACGTAGTGCAGGCTTGTCTTAGTCATGTTTGCTCCATGACATGTTTGTCAGGGTTAAAGGTGACCCCAAGTGGTTAGTAATAGAAGATTCTTCTGATAAGAAGCTTAAGAGTCATAAAGATCTGGGGAGACTGGAACAATGCCCTGAGAGGGAAGTTTTCGCTCATTCGACGACTCCCTCACTCGGTGGCCTCCAGGACCTGCCAACGTCCTTTCCTCTGTGGAGGGTTTGAGAGACCACACTGGACAAGAGTCCTGTTCTCACAGAGCTTGCATGGCTATGGGGGAGAAAGATAATAAAATAAACTAAACAGATACTCTGACTGGGTAACTGTGCTGATAACTGCTGGGATAACATCAGCATGGGATAATGACAGGAAGCCAAAGTTCTTCCATCTCAGCCGGAACGGACAGCCCATGGCACATGACTCGGATGGTGAAAAGAAGCCAGCCTCGAGATAGGGGTGGAGGGTGACTTCATGGCACAGCAATGGCAAAAAGAGGATGGTGGTTTGTCCCAGGATGGGCAGAGGCTGGTGAGCAGGGAGGCACATGGGCACTTAGGAGATGGATCCCACTCCTCACAGGGGAAAAGCCTTCCTAAACTTTCAGGACAGTGGCAGAAAATAGAATTTCCTTTTTCCAAGATGAGACTGGCTGTTATGTGGGGATGAACACAGGGGCAAGAATGTGTGGAGGGGGCCAGGGATTTAGCTCAGTGGTTCCGGCTCCTGTCTTGCAAGCACAAGGGCCCTGGTTCGATCCCCGGTGTAACCACATAACAATACTGGGCGTGGAGACTCACCCCAGCAGCAATCAGTACCGCATACCACAGTGCCGGGCGTGGTGGCTCAAACCTGTAATCCCAGCACTCGGGAGGCAGAGGCAGGAGGATTGCTGTGATGTGAGTTGAGGCTGAGCCCAGGGCCAGCCGGAACTACAAAGCGAGACCCTGTCTCAAAAAACCTAAAAAAAAAAAAAAAAAAAAAAAATGGGTGAGGGACTGCTGCATGGCCCAGGCCAGCGATGGGGATGTGACAGCCACAGCAAAGGCAAGGAGAGGTTTGGCTTGAGAGAGGCAGTAGAAAGAAGTCCATAGGATCTGCTGCTGGAGGTTTATCAGGTGAATGCCATAGAAAGACCAAGGGCAGCTCCCATCCCAAGGCCATGGCTGGAGTGTGGTGGCGGGCACCGTGCCTGAGCTCGCTGGGCCATCTACTCCACTCTGGCACCTGGCCTGCTTCCCTGCTTCTACCACACTGTCTAGGACTAAGATCTCAGGTACAGCCCCTGGAGGTCCACAGGAACCCTCCTGAGGACTCCCAGAGGGGCTGGAGGAAGCACCACATGGTTCAGACTAAAGGAACGGGCACGCAGGTGGCCACCAGTGGGCCTGTCCTTGTTCAGCAGGACTCTTGGCTCATTATCCAGGGACAGGACAAGGCCCTGAGGGGCGGTGTCTGAGCTGAAGAAAGGAGACTAAGGCCGACACCCAGGGAGGGACGAGCAGGGTTCTGGTCCATAGCAAAGTGTGGTCCAGGGGGTCCTAAGGACACAGAGTGGCCGTCGCTGGCTGGGATAGTCCAATCCCTAACAAGCTATGGCTGGTGCTGGTACACTTTCAGTCCTGCCCAGGACCAGCTTTTCTTCCAGCTTCACCTCAGGGACTAGACTGGACTTGAGATGAGGAATTCCAGAGACTGCTCTGTGAGAAGGAACAGGAGACTATGAATGCGGCCCTCTAGTTCTTTGTCATCCTCCAGCCACTCACCCTTCCCCATTAACAAGTGATGGATCCGAGTTAGTGAATGCTGAATCTTGTATGATTTTTCCCCAGCATGAATGGTAGCAGGTGACTCACCCCCGGGATTGCATATAACATTCCAACCTGTAATTGCAGCCATAAAGCACATGTTGCCCCTGCGGGCTGAAGCTGGTTTGTAAAGCCTTGCTTCTCATTTTCATGGAGACACTGTCACAGGTCCAGGTCACTGCCTCATATGGCAGTGACTCTTTCCTCGACGTTTTTTCAAGTTGCTCAAAGTTTTCTTGAGAAGATCCCTGACCTTATGTCTTTGTCTTCTGTCCCACTTTCCCTTCCCCGGGTCCCTGCACCAGGAGATCACACTAGTTTCCCCTGGCTGTGGTGACAAAGTGCCACCAAGTCGGTGGCCGGAGAAAAGAGATTTTATCATCTCACTGTGCTGTGAGCTGAAGCCTGAAGCCAAGGTGTGGACAGTCACTCTCCCTCTGGAGGCCCCCGGGGTCCTTCCGCACAGCCACCAGCCTTGGTGGCCCTGGGCAGCCGGTGGCTTGCGGCTGCATTGCGCTAAGCTCTGCCTGTCTTGATGTGGCTTCTCTTCTTCTCCTTGTCTGTCTTCCGTGTGTCTTCTAAGCACATTTGTCACTGGGGAACCAAGAGGGTCTCATCTTCAGATTGCTCTTTACCACATCCACAAACTATTTTTGCTAAGAAGATCACATTTGTAGTTTAGGGACTGGACCTCGACACGTCATCTCCAGGGACCACTCAGCCCCTTCAGAGACACACTGCTGGCCCGAGTGCAGTTTCTCTGTAGGCTGAAAGAAAGATGGGGCACCCGACAGTCAAGCAAGGGGCACGAGGTGACCAAGGCTCATGCTGCAGCTGAGTTTCAAATGTGGCTTCCGCGGGGCTTTGGGGCCGCTGTTCAGTGAAGAACTCCCCCAAGAGTACAGCGTTCAATGCTGAAGGGCGGCTGCAGGCCCCGTCCACTGTCCTTCTTCACTCTGCTGTCATTCACACAAAGCACAGGGGCTGAGTCTGGCCCTCAGCTGCACCACGCTGGCCACAGTGCCCTCTGAGTCACCAATTGCAGCTCACAGGTTGCCAGGAGATGACAGCTCCTCCGCAAGGGTGAGGGCTGACACCGAAGACTCTGTAACCTGTGCTGGGCCACCCCCAGCCCTCCAGGGTCTTCAAAGAATGCTGGGAGAAAATTGAGGAGGCTTTGGTTCTGAGCCCTCTGGGATTTTGCTCCGTGACTTTGGTCAGAGTACCTTCACTGAAGACGTGATGTTATCCAAAGTAAACAACGTCCCAGAAGGCTGTGCATTATGTTCATGCAAAGTTGTGTCACTGTACATCTCTTACAGTTGAGCAGAGTATTGGGAAAGACGTGGCCATGGCTGGAATATATCTCCCTGATTTCCTGAGTGGGAGACTTGATCCCTAAATTCTTGTGCGGTCAGTGTTTGGAGGTGGAGCCCTGCAAGAGAGAGCAAGGAAGGGGGAGGAATGAGGGTGTGGCCTCTCGGGCTCTGCCTCACCAGGGACACCTCTGCCACATGGCAACACAGCAAGAGACTGGCCCTCGCTCTGGAACTTCCTGTCTCCCGAGTCATGAGCCCAAAACCCCTCTATTCTTAATAAACAAGCCAGTCCCAGATATCTCATTGCAGTGGCAGAAACGGAGTAAAATAAATACAGTCCAACAAATTTTAATTAATAAAACTTTTAATGCAGGTGTTTGTGTTTATTAATCCTCACTTTCCATTTTCACTAGAAGGGTGATGAAAGTCCATCTTAAGAATTAATTACTGTCATTTATTCAGCAGATATGTAGTGAAGGCTGCATCAGGAGTTCTGAGGATTGCTAATCATGGATTGTAAGCAAGTAGCGAGCGAAGCAGACACAGCTCTGGCCCTAACGGGATAGAACATACATTAGGCAGACAGAATTAACAAGGTGAAAACCTAAAATATGAAAACAATGCATGATGAGGAATTTCATGCTGTGTAAGATGAGGAATTTTTATTTTATTTTATCTTATTTTATTTTATTTGCACTGAGGATTTAACCGCAGCCTTTGCACGGAGCTACATTCCCAGTCCTTTTAAAATTGTTTTATTTTGAGGCAAGATCTCATTAAGTTACTAAATTGTGTAGGCTGGGCTCAAATTCGACATGCTCCTGCCTCAGCCTCCACCATGCTGGGATTATAGGCATGTATCCTTGCACCTAGCTGAGCTGCTGACATTTTAGATGGGGCTGCCAGAGACCTTTCCCAAAGTCTCTACCTAGCAGAGATGTGATGGAGGAGTGCTGTCTTAGGGGGTGGGAATGACAGAAGGCACCTCCCTGGTACTCAGAGAGCCTTGGAGGCCACCTCAAGCAGAGGGAGCAGGCTGGACGGGGTCCTCCTGGCACCTTGCAGAGCTTGGTTCTGTTCTCTGAGTCACTTCCAGACAGTTAACTAACATTTCAACAGGATCTCTCTACTTAGAAGTCTCCAGAAACAAGTAGAGGTACTGAAACCCACATAGCAAAGTTGATTTCCTGAATGTCAAATGCTGCTCTTCTCCCCAGAGTGGAGCTCTGGTTGGTTCAGCTCGTGGCTGGTTCTGGTGCACACACGCGCCGCAGAGAAGATGAAAATGAAGGCAGCGCACGCTGAGGGAGTGTAGCCCAGCATCGTCAGCCTTGGTACTTCGAGCCCAGCATCTCCTCTCCACGCAGAGCTCAGCTGTTTGGGGGTGGCCTAACATCTATAGACAGTGCCCCTTCTTCATACTACCACATGGCAGCCTCAGTTTTTCCTCCTGGAAGGGTCTCGGGTGTTCTGAGGGAAAGACGCCATGGTTGTCATCTGCCACGAGAGACCAGCTGCTTCATGTGCGCTGCAGACAGAAATTGCATAATTGAGTATAATAAAAATATACATTGGCCTTAAAAGGGATGGGGTGTTGGCATGAACCTTGAACATTTTTGCTCAGCAAAGAAGCCAGTCAATAAAAGATTGCATGTGACTTTGTCTTTATGAAATGCCCATGATAATAAACTCTGCAGAGACAGGAAGTAGGTCGGAACTGGGTGGTGGGGTGATAGTTACTGGAATCGCACCACGCTGAGGCAATGGAAATGTTCTACAATGGAAAAGTGATGGTTACACTTATCTATGAATATTCTAAAAAAACTTCGTAACATTGAAGACTTTCATGGAGTTTCCATTGTCCAGTGTCCCCTCTAGAATTTATGCAGAAAAGCCTAACTCTCCCTGTGACAGAGTGAGTGACGGAAGTGAGGCCTTAGGAAGCAAAGGAATGGGGTGAGTTTCCGTATGAAAGCAGCCTGAGGGAGTCCTCTGCCGTCCTGCTGTGTGAAGGCAGCAGGCTGCTCTCTGCTCAGGAAGCCACCCTCCCCACCTACCCAGTCTGTTGAGCCTGAATGCCAGACTTCTGGTCTCCAGAACTGGAACAAGTAAGTTTGCCCTGTTTGTCAGTCACCCTTGGGTTGGTCAGCTTTTGACACTGTAACAAATGCTGGAGCCAATCAGCTTTGAGGTTTGAGTGGCAGGCGGTTTGGCCCTTTTCCTTTGGGCTGTGCAGGCAAAAAACAAGGGATAGACCAACGCCTCCAGGACCCCACAATCCTCTATGAGAGCACAGCCCCCCTCTGAGAGGGCCTCCACTCCCATTATCATCAAGCTGAGGACAAAGACAGGCACCCAGACTTTTCAGGGATATTCCAAACTACAGCACCTGGTCTAACTTTTATTACAGAAGCCTGAATAGACTAAGGACACGGTCAAGGTCAAGGTCCTGGAATGTGAGTGCTAGACAAGGTGTGATTGAAATAGACAGTGAATGTTTATATTAAAAAACCATTACAGTAAAAGACACTTTGCCATTAATACCCTCAAAACTCCCCCCTCATTTTGAACACACTTATCTCATCATTCTCGTCACTTTGATTTTTTTTTTTTTTTGTGGGTGGGAGTGAAACAGGGTCTTACTGTGGAGTTCAGTCTGGCTTTGAGCTCACTATGTAGCCCAGGCTGGCCTTGAACCTGAGCTGATCTTCCTGCCTCAGCCACCCCCCCCACCCCCCGCTGGGATTGCAAGCATGTACCACCACACCCAGCTACCACTTTCTGCAGCAGCTCTGGAGTCCACTTTCGTGAGGGTCTTTACAACATGTGGCCAAAAATATAGCGACTGCTGTTGCTGCTGAGCGCCATCCAACAGAAAGGCAGGGCATAAAATCATGACATTGTGTCCTCACTCACCTCATTTCACCATATCTGGCACTGTATGACTTCCAGCTCTTCCCCAAAGTCAAAGTGATTGTGATAGCAGAGCATTTTGAATCGATTCAGGACATGGTGGCAGCCAGGACAGCGCGGCTGAAGACACTCGGCAGAGAGGGCTCCAGAGCTGCTGCAAGAAACGACCAGGATGGTAGAATAAGCGCATTTGAAGCCAAGAGTTTTTTGAGGGGAATTCCTGTCAATGTATCATTTGCTATAATAAATGTTTTTCATTTAAACATGAAAACATTCCCTTTTGATCATCGTACCTCATAATCAAAGCTTTTATAAAAGTGCATCATTTATACATTTATACAAGCGTATCACACCTGCCACATACATTCACAAACACAAAAGGTGTGATTCCTAAAAAATGTTAATAGTTACAAATTAAAATACCCTCTTTTAAACGTGTCTTTTAAATTTCTGTTGTCAAATGAGAAAGGCCAATCTGAAGAGCTTTCACCCTTCAGCAGGTGACCGGTCCACCCTGCTCTGCCTGTCAGCAGAGGCTGGGACAAAGCGTCTCCCTAGAGCCAAGTGAATAATGTACAAGAAGACATCTTACTCAAAATTCATGACTTCAGCATGGCAGTGCAGAAAATTAAAGTGGGCGCAGGTGTTCTTTGGCTCGTGTCTTTGCTAGGAAAACTGGGGTGACTCCTGTAGTCTCCTTGAGTGTCTCTCTGAAAACCAGGCTGGCGTCCTCTCCGTCAGAACCAAGACAGGAAGTCAGACTCCTCTTGCCTCTCCTCAGCTCTTACACCAAGCGCACATTCAAGGTGATGACGGTCGGTCGGCGGTCGGCACGTTGAGGTGAAGACAGCCATCCCAGGGGTGGAGCACACAAAGGCAGGGACCTTTCTGTCACCACTGTACGGAGGGCCCCAGGAGCTCAGCAGCAAGAAGTAGGCACAGATGCCAGCAGCCCTCCGAAGAAGTGGGAGCTTCTCCCTGAGGTTGGTGGAGCTTCAGTATTCCCAGGTCTTAATGATTTACTCACACGTTTGCCTAAACCTGTTACATTGTTGAGCCGTTAATCCAGATTTTATTCTGTGGCCCAGCATGGCCTGGGAATTAACATTCCTTAATCGTTTGCTAGAGGATAAGACAGCAATGACTAAATAGGTGATGTGCAAAATGTTATTCCATTCAGTGCCGACGTGGGAATCTTCTCTGTGATTCAGAGAAAAATACACGCACAACTGCAAAATCATACACCTGTGCAGGTCTGAGTCATTTGAGACACATTTATTTGGGGATTATCAATTTCACAGATGGGTCCCTGCTGCGAGATGGCTGTTCAGACTTGCTAAGGCATGTCACCCGCGGTTTAATATCACACTGGCTTTCCAAGGTGGCTTATAGACCCAGAGCACAAGGCCTTATAGGGGCAGATGGCCTGTTCAGGGTGGCAGTGTCACAGGCAGGGGGGCAGCCTGCCAGGAAAAAGACATAGGAGCCTGCACCAGGGCTCCAAATTCCCCAGGCCTCAGTTTTCATTTCTATAAATCCAGGAGCAGCCTCAGTAGCAACTTGAAAGTGGGCTCCAGTTTTACAATTCCGGGCTTCACTCTGGACCTCTCACAACCAGAGGCCAGAAAATTAGAGTCACAGAAACCACAGCCCCCGTGGGCAGGCTGGTGCTGACCTGATTGCTTCTCGGGACCCAAGCCCTCACACTGAGTGAGGGGCAGGGACAGGAGTGACTCAGCAGGGCTGGGACCTGTGCTGCTTTGTCACACGGAGTGTGGCAGGCACATCACAGGACAAAGGAGGAGGCTGGGGCTGGATGCCAGACACAGAGCTGGGGCTTCACCGCAGCCTCCGATTGAACTGTCTTCCTGGCCCCGGGCATCCAAGCGGCAAGTAGCTGCCACCAGGCAGAAGAAATGATAAGCGGCTCTAGGAAAGCGTTGAACCCCCAGGAGAGCACATTTGGACTCCAGCGGTCCTCTCCAGTGGCGCTCAGGGCTGCAGCGTTTACCCTGAGAGGACTGAAGCTTCCGGTCCTAACCCACCAACCCTCTCGCTTTTATTAGGATGTTTGAGCCCGTCTGGTGTTATGGATAGTCACTGAAGACAGAAGCCCTTGTTTTATTTACAGCATGCTGTTCTTCTGGTAATATTTCCATTTATAAAATACAGTCATTCTTGACTGCTGAAAATTAAATGAATGCTGGCAGTGAGCTGCACCTTTTTATTTTTTTCCTAAATAGGAAATGAGTTAAAGAAGAAAATCGATATTGCTCATTGAGGGGTGGTTGAGACCACCGAGCTGGGAGGCCAGGAGGCTGCCAGTGGAGGCCTGGTACCTGTGCCAGCCAACAAGGGGCAAGAACAGTGCACCTGAAGTCGGGGAAGGGGTCAGGTTCGAGAGCTTTGTCTCCTCCATTCCTTGATCCCAATGTGAATCAGCAGACTAGCTGCCACTGCTAGACACACACGCCCCCCGATTTCAGATTACATCATTTCTGCCAGCACTCCAGGAAGCTGAGACAGGAGGATCACAAGTTCAAGCCCAGCTTGGGTACCTTAGTGATTTAACATGATACTGTCTCAAAGTAAAAAATTATAAAGGGCCAGGGAAGTAACTCAGTGTGAAGGCCTGGGGTCCGGTGTCTAGCACCAGAACTTATAAACTTAGTGTGTGATTCTGACAATACTGAACACTTCATGATACTTCTTTAAAGGCACGGAGTAAGTCGTACTCCTATCGTTGTCCTCTCAGCATCTGGTAGTGTTTGTTGAATGAATAAATGATACACCTCAGAGGAAATGATGTTTGTTTAACTTGCAACTTGAAAACTACTGGAGACGGTGTTGACTATCGATTTGGATCACAAGGTAAATACACACGGCCTGTAAGGAAACTTCTGGGTGTTGTTTTTCATTAAAGGATGACTTGGTAAGTTAATCATTTTTCATTATCCTGTCTGCTTCCAGAGGCTTCCTCCCACACTTTACTCTCTGGGTATTCGTTTATGACATGCCCCTCTCTGATGTGGGGGCTCAAGACTGCCCTCACACTTAGTCTGCCCGGTTCCTCCCTGCCCTGTACCCCCTGTGCCTTCAACCTTGAGTTTCTTCCACACCGCGTTTAACCTCCAAGCGGGGGCTAAAATTCTAGGTTTAATTCACTGGCCCTGCATTCCCTGTGAACAGCATAAGCTTTGGCCTGGCCAGGCTTCAACTGGGCTGAGTAACTAGGAAAGCAACTAATAATAGGAAGGAAACAAATCCAAAGAACCGCGATGCGGACCCAGCACCAGCACTGTCCACATTATCCTGAGCTGGGAGCCGGCCTAGACTAAGGGTGACAGCCCAGACCTCCTCAGAAGGGACAGGGGAGAAGCAGAGGGGCCGGCTGGGGTCCGGATTCTGGGTCCCCAGGATGAATAGACCCAGACACCTCTGGCCAGGCCTCCAGGACCTCTGACATTTACCTTTGTAGCCACCGCCATTTTAGACAGCACTGCACACACTGACTGCCGGGAGGGCACGGACTGATCGTTTCATTTATACGATAGGATAGGATTTTTTAACCAATTATTTTCATAAAACAGTTTCAAAGGAGAGCGTAGAAAAAGAAATCTCATCTCTATCATTGTGAGCCCTGCAACCCTGCTGATAATTTCTTTACTGGGCCTCCGCAGGCCTGAGGCTGTCGGGCAGAGGGAAGCTCTGCAGCCTTCCCAGCCCCGGCCTCCTTCCTGCCACGGCTTCCGCTCACAGGCCGGAGAAAGCTCAGTATGATACAGGGCCACTGATTCGGGGAGGCTCTCGGGAGCGCGGGCTCCGGACCAGGCAGGGCGGGACTAGCACCCCTGCTCCGTGCACCATGCTTCAGGGACAGCTGTCTACACACTGCCTCTCGGATTAGAAACCCGCTATTAATCAGCACTGCAGTTCCGAAATGTCAGGATTTTCTGCTGTGCATGGAAGGAAGGAAGGAAGGAAAGAAGGACGGATGGATGGACGGATGGATGGCAGGCAGGCAGGCACGCAAGCGAAAAACACTTTCCATTCACATCTCCATGGTAACATACTATGGATCGGTATTCCATTTAAGGAGCTCCTCGCCTTGACCTCTCTGGGTTCTCTGAGCAAGGCCTAAATGTATACTGAGGAGCCATCAGAACGGATTCTCTCCCCAAGAACTAGCCATTCCCTAAGAGCCGGGTGGGTTTAGCCATGCGCCGTCATACCTGGACACTCACGGGAGAAACACCGAGGGGCAAGAAGATCTCAGTCAATGGGATAAGCTCTGATCCTGAGTTGCCATGGGAACCGAGAACTGGGTACCAGAGAAGCCGGCCCAGCCTTCCCTTCCCAGTACAGCAGTCCTTGCGATGTTCCAACTTTTGGCCCCGCGGCCTAGCCGGCGCCGGGCTGTTCTGTTTACTTGTACACAGGTCAGAAATCTAAACTCTCTTGCTTAATAAATACCGAGCATTTGACCGAGTCTCAATAGGAAACGCACAGGTTTCCAGCCAGGGACTCAAGCACTTTCTAATACAAATGGGAAAAACCCTCAGTTGGCTGGTGGTTTGGGCCACGGGTTCAGAAGGGAGACGAACTCGAGTTTCAAAGGCGACTTTCCCGTACAGATGACCAGATAGGCTATTTATGGCACGGTTCACTTCCCTCCTGCGTCAAGCGGGAACCATGACGATGGATCGCGAGCGCTCAGTCCTAGGGGGCGCCACTGACTCGGCGCCGCAGCCGGGGGGGGGGGGGGGTTCTCCGGCCGGCGCCCGGGCATGAGTGGTCAGCTGCACTTTGCTAACCGCATACCTAGGGCCTCCGCAGGACGCAGGACCAGAAAGAAGTCCAACCCACTCTAAATCCTAAGCAAGGGCCAGCTCCACACGGAGGGTCGGTATCCGATTCCGTGTTAGCTCCGCGGAATCGAGCAGGCGCCGGGCCCGACCTCCCGGGTTCAGTATCGCCAGCTCTGGGCAGCAGGCAGAGACCCAGCCCGAGGCGGCTCGAGGGCCGGAAAGCACCGCCTCCTCCCCGCCCCGCCGCTGCGCCCGCCGCCCCCGCCGCCCCCGCAGCCGGAGCCTCGCCCAGCGCGGGGGCGCCGCTCCTCCTCCGCTCCCCGCCCCTCGTCCCTCCCCTGCCGGTCTCTCTCCTCCTCCCCGAGTCCCTCTCGGCCCAGCCCCCGCTCCTGAAGAGCGCGCCGCGAGGGGGCCGGGCCGGTTACTTCCTCCACCTCGGCGCCGAGCGCGGAGTGGCCCAACGAGCCAGCCTCCAGCCCCGGCCTCAGTGCGCGTCGGGCCCAGATTTCCGATCTCCGATCCGCGATCCCAGGCCGTGCTCGCCTTCCGCGGCGTCACGGAGAGACCCGGCCCGGAGCTCCGCCGCCGGCCGCCGGCCCTGTCCCAAGGCGCGGTAAGAGCGGCCCAGAGAGCGCGCTCCGGGCTGGGACCCTCAGCGGGCGGGCGGGAGCCCAAGGGCCGATCCTGGGGCTTAATACCAAGGTAGCCGCGATCGGGGAGAGGGAATCGCCCCGGGAGTCAGGGGTCACGAGTGTGAGTTCCGCCCTGGCTCGTGGTCGGGTGGCCCCAGGGATCGTGCGTGGGGCTTCGCTGCGCGGGTGGCTGGGCTCGGGCGGGGCGGGGACGCTTGCTTTTGTATTTTGGAAAGAATCACAGGCCTAGTGGGGGTTCTAGCTCCCAAGGCGCGCCCTAGAAGACTGATTTCACCAAAGAGGATGGGAAAGGGTGTCTGAGGCAGCCCTGGGTTGGGGGGAAGGACGCTAAGGACACCTGGGAGATTGCAGGTCCTCTGTCACCTGCCCGGCCACATTCCAGACGTGGCCGAGGACCCCTGGGCACCGAGCGTCTTCCGAGCCGGGTGCCTGTGCTGCGCAGCCCTCGCATTCTTTCTCTTCTGAGCATCTGGGTGAAGGGGAAACTGAGCGTTTGCCTGCGTCTCAATTTTTTTTTTTTTTTTTCATTTTAAGCTCAGGAGACTTCGGTTAGCTTATATTTGATTTTCAAGGTAGTCTAAAATACTAGACTCCGTACTTCTCTACAGAGTAAAGACGTGACCAGCCCTCTTTGGAGATAAGAGTAGTTTATGTTCATTTACCGGGTAAAGATTGTGTCTGTACCTCATAATGGAAGCGTTGTCGTTATCTGCCATCCCCCCACTTCCAATCGGGGAGATAAATCTCCTCGTTAAGCTTTATTAAAATTCCGAGTAATATCGCGTTACAGTACACGTGAACACGGTGCGTCCTCAGGGGAAGACAGTCAAACCCCCACTTCGGGGATTAGTCACTCTTTCTAAATTGATTGATTTCCAGGCGACAAGCAATCCAGCCTTCAAAAGTGTGTCACAGGTTTTGATTTTTTTTTTCCTCCAAATTTACCTACATACAAACCTGTACTCTGATCTTACATAAGTGATTGCTTGTTCCAATAAGAATACTGTTGTCAGGCAAATTTTCCTTATTTTAAAATGTAAGCCTTCCCGGTGCTTATGTTTCTGCCATTTTTCTTTTTCCTTTTCTTTCGTTTCAAAAGCAAAAATCAGTTCCACAGGATCGAAAGAACCCAATCTGGAAATCGATTTATGTGGAGAAACTTGACCAACTGCCTAAAGAGCTGAGCTGAGTAGAATAAGTGAATTCAGATTAGATTATTTGTGTGTCTTGCACACGTAGTTGAGCTCTGTAATTCTACATGGGTTGTACAAAACTCATTAAAAGCTGGACAACAAAAGAATGGTGTTGTGTAGCCGGTAATTACAGCTCTCTATGTGGGAGTAGTATGCCGCCCTCTCTCTTGGTATTTGTACACAAAAACCGGCGTCGCTGTCCCATCCTCACCTCCCGTACACATTCCGGGTCTATCTCAGATGCTAAAACACATAGAATAAGTCGGCACGCATCTGACAAACCAAGTGACCGAAAGGTGCTGCCCAGTCCAGCTCGGGGTAGATGAGTCCAGCCTTCCTCGTTCTGTCCTGTTGGGTGGTTTTGGTTGTTTGTCCTATTGGGGATTTTTGTTTGAGGTTTGTTTGTTTAATCAACAGGTGACTGGGCTGACTTCACCTGGGTAGATGACATAACCTTTCAAAGAAAGAGTTTACACATGATAGCCAAGGACCACAGTTTCAGTGTTCTTAGTAGTCCTGTTGTGCTCTCTGTCCGGATGTGGCGAAGTCCAGGGTCCAAGTTCTCCACTCCACGTACTGTAGAGGCCTTGGATTAGCTGTGTGGTTCCAGGCCAGTGGCCCTGTTCTTGGCCTTGGTGGCCTCACTTCAGCGTGCTGTGGCCTCCACATCTCAGGAGATTCCAGGACATGGAAACGTAGGCCCCAGCGCAGGGCTCGGGCCTTGGCGAGCAGCCGAAGTGCCGTGGCAGCGTTCCTTGATAGTGAATATTGATTGCTGCGCAATGGTGGGGGACGTAATGTACCGAAAGGAGATTCTTAGCCAAAGTGACCACTTCCCCTCCTGCAGGACTATGATTTGTGACATTCGTCAGCCCCTGGGGCTATTAACTGCAACTCTGAGCCTTTGCTAGGCCTTTCTGGGGACTCCTGCTGTCATTGTCCTGTTTTATTCACGGTGTGTGTGGGGGTGTCATTGGGGCAGTGGTTTACCAAAAATGTTGACCGTAAAGATAAAACAGGAAAACAAACACAAATTAAATAATTTTCATGTGACCATGCAGTTGCTGTCCCAGTGGGCTATGACAATTTGCACAGTGATTAGGGTTAGGTTCCAGGCTATGATAGGCAGGTGCACCCAGAGGAGACTCGAGATGGTGCTTGGGGAAACCCGGTAGAGCCGGCTGAAGGCCTTTTGTCCTAAAGTCTAGGAGCTAGGCAAAGGCTCCACGTTAATACTCCCTTCACAGTGCTGGCCCAGCTTATCTGAATGTGAGTTTTAGTTCCTCAATTGTTGTATTTAGCTCTTTGGCAGTAGTATCTTGCCTTTTCTTCCTTATTAACTTGTATGACCAAACGTTCGTACAGGTTAGAGCCCCAGAGAAGTGTTCAGTATAGCTCAGCATTATCCAACTGCAAGTCGCACATGTGGTTTTAAATTATCTACCAGCCATGTTAAAAGTAGCACAGCAGGTAAAATTGCTTTTGGTTAACCTGCTCTATTATTAAATAAGCATGCAGAGAATATACAAATAATTTTTGTCATTTGCCACATTTCTACCAAACCTTAGAAATCTAATTCTGTCCTGCTCATAGAACACAGCCAAGTTGTGTGGCTGGCGGCCGCCATCTTGGTCCACACAGATCTAGGGTGAGTCCAGACCATCAGAATACAGCGAGGCAGATTCATGGTTGGGATTTTTGCACAGAGTGAAGCATTTTGAGCTCTGTACTCAGAGCAGGAGGCTTGGGGCCTTATGAGACGGTTTGTTTAGTTCTCCTGTTATCTCTTTTCTGAGTAAGGAGATCCATTCTGAGATTCCTTTAGCAGGCTTTCCTGGATAAGACCCCAGGGAAGATGCAGGAGTTCCTCGGGCTCTCAGGTGGAGCTCAGCGTGCCCTACGCAGACCTGAGGTTGCCCACTGCCCTACCAGTGCCCATCCAAACCCTCACCTAGGCTGCCAGTGTCAGGGAAACCAGAGGCCCCCAGCTGACGCAGTAAGGGGGTTCTGACTATCCAGCCAAAAAGTGGCTTAGGCTGAGGTCTCATGTCTAAGTGGAATTCTATGAGAAACCAGCATTATTGTTTAAATACTTAAGTAGCTCAGTCCTGTTCTTGCTATTCTTTTTCCTTTTCTTTTCTTTTTGTTTTTTTCATTTACGGTACCAGGAATTGAACTCAGGCCCTTGTGCTTCCAAGGTGGGTACTGTACTACATGAGCTAAATCCCCGGCATGTTATGCTTGGGCATTGCTCTCCTCCCTCCCTCGAGAAAATCCTGCTAGATAAGAATTTCCAGCCAGGTGTGAAGTGTCTGTCACCTGTGGAACTCCCATCAAGGCATCCGTGGGACTTGTTGATAACGAGCTTAGGATTTTTTACCTCTTTGACGCCGGACTTCCTTTTCTCTTTCAAGATGAATGATTTTGCAATCAAGAATATGGACCAAGTAGCTCCTGTGGCTAACAGTTTTCGGGGGACACTTAAGGTGAGTAAGCACATCTTAATTAATTTTTTTGTTTATTTTTACAAATTGAAAGACTCCAGTGCTAGGAAAAAAATAGTGTGCCAGGTCCTAGGACATTGCTTTAGCCCAGCTTTTTACTTTCCTGGCCATGTAACTTTGCAGTGTGCTTGTTTTCTCTGGGCCTCAGTTTTCATGTCTATAAAATGGATATCTTGATGCAGGTTCTACTTGTCTTCCCAGATAGGAAACCATTTAATGTGGAGATAATGAGGCCTTTTATGCAGATCTTGTGATTGTCGGTGAACTAGCTGGAGGTGCTGTGTCCTCTGCCTTTCTGTCCACTTGGCGTTTCCGTAGCTGGAGAAGACTGTTCAGAAGGGAAATGTAAACTGTTGAAAGAAGCTGCTGCTATTGGGGAGGCCGCGGGCCGCCCACAGGGTTTCAGGCGCCCATTCTAACCTAGCAGAGAACTGCAGACCGATTTCTATGTCGGCCCAAAAAGCCAGATGAAAGAGGCCGCTCCACCCTGCCTAAGCACATCTCCTGTTGCTTCTGTCATAATTCCCTTTGGGAACACTCCGCGCACACACTGGTGTTTTCCCATTTTCCTTCTCCGAATGTGGCAGCAGGATCTGTTGTTGGGGAGCACATGTGGCAGGCTGACCCCCGAAGCCAGAACTTGGCCCTGAGTATTTATTATTCCGAGAAGATCAGCCAACTTCAATAAATGTTCTGGTTTGATCTCATCAGATGGTTTAAGGTAGCAGAAATGTCCTGAGAAATTAGGGCTGTTTACTTGAAACCACACCCTGAAAAAAATCCTTCTATGAATTAGCAGAATTTGACGATGCTCTTCTGATGTCTGGATTCGGAGAAAAAACAGTCACTGTCCAAATGTATGTGTCGAAATAGGAAGCGGGGATTTGTATTGTTTCTTGCTTCCTGATTTTAAAAAAAGAACTCAAAAGTCCGGAAACGCGCCACTTTGACGCCTGGGCAGTGCGGATGGGAATTTTTTAACTTCTGAGTGTTTGACCAAACCAAGCCCTGCCTTGGCTATTAGCTCTGGCTGAGAATGCCGAGCTGGTTGGTTGGGTTTTCCTCCTAGACAAAGCTCAGGTCCTGGGACACGGCTGTCCTGGTGTTTGGGGCCTGAGGAGCTGGGCTCCCCACTCCTGCCTCCCCTCCTTTGTAGTGCGTCATTCGCTGTCTGCCTTTCTAAAAGAAAGCGCACAACTGATTTTATTTGTAAATGTGTTGCACATTTTTAAACTGATGACTCAACAGATGGGTCATTGTATTACACATAACATGGGATTTCCACACTTGGGTGGAAAAATGGAACCTTCCTTCCCGTTCTCCCCTGGAAGGGCAGCAGTGAAGAAGAGACGTGTTATGTCTTCGAGACACCATTACAGGCAGCTTTATTTTCACAAATGTTCTATGGGATTAGCAACCCTCGGCAGTTTTTACCTCTGTGCAAGTTCTCTCCTGGAAGTCTTGGAAATCTTGCCCCCTGGGGAGGAAGTTGAGGGGTTTCTCTTAATGCCTTTCATTTATATCCAATGAACACTCAAGGAATTTCTCTTCGCATATTACTGTTTTCTAAACTATTGCAGTTGATAAGGAGAAACGTCCTCTTCCATTTTACATAAATTGCTTCCAGGTGACTATTTCAAAGCAAAGATTTCCAAAAAGAAAATAGTTTTTCATTTTTGTAGTTTCTATTTGTATTCAATACTTTTCTTTTTGTTTTACTGTTTTGCACTGTACGTGCCTGTGCCGGAGTATTGTTCCCGTACGGGCAGCCTGAATAGATCTTCCTCCCTTGTAACCCAGAAGACGGGGTACAGGGATCTCCTGGCTTCCTCTGCATGCAGTGCGGAAATTCTGTTATTTTTAGATTAGTCTATTAAGTTGAGCGGGGGTTCCCAGTCATTCTGACTCTCTGGGTTAGTTGAATAATTCAGAGAACAATGGACTCGTGGGTCACTTTGACCTTGTTTGGAATCTATTTCCTGGACTAGTGGCTCACTCTTCACTGCTTTGTAATTGCCAGTTTAGTTGGGGCATGACCCAAGATTATCCTCAGACAACTTCTAAGTAATTAAATCTACACATCCATGGATGCTTTTTCTTCTCCCTCTGTTGCTGCAGCGCCAGCCAGCCTTTGACACCTTCGACGGGTCTCTGTTTGCGGTTTTCCCCTCCCTAAATGAAGAGCAAACACTCCAAGAAGTGCCAACAGGCTTGGATTCCATTTCTCATGGTAATTTGTTCTCTAGCCTCGAGAGGACTCCCCTCAGTACTTCAGTTAATAAAGAGTTCAGGCTCCTAAATGAGGAGGTTGATAACACTAAATCCTGGCTTGGAAAGCATGGACCCAAGAGAGAGTCCATGCCTCCCGAGTAGACTTGGCCGTTCTGATGTCTCCACACATGCCCTGTGGGCTGCCCCCGTCACACCCCGGGGAAGCCCTGAGCTTCTGCGCCAGTGATGTTATCCTCCCCTCCCTGTCCACTCTGCAGAACAGCAGATTCAACACCGTGGGCCCCCCGCCCTCCTTTCCGAGTGCACATTAGTGGAATTGTCAGCCCCCTCTCCTCTAGTTTTGGGACCACCTTTGTGTCTATCTGCAGTTCATTGTTAAGGTCATTATTTATTATTTATCAAGAGGAGAACTGTGTTAGATGGTGTCTCAGCAGGTACTCGGGTGAGCTCTGAGCTGTAAGCGTTGCAGTGGTTGCTTTGCCATCCGAAGCAGGTGCTCTGCAGCCTAGCACATGAATTAACATAATGCCACATGACCGGCCATTACCATTCCTCACACCTCCGAGCTCATCCAGAGAAAGTGTTTGTCCAGATACTCAAAGGGACAGCTGCTTCATGGAGCTGAGTGCCACCTTTGGGTACCATGCCCAAGTCCCTTTGCCCACTGCCAGTTTATTGGACACAACCTCTCAATCTCACAACAGTGACATGTTAAACCATTGGGGCAAAAATTACAGCTTTGTGATCTAAAATTCTAAAATAGGCAGAGTAGAACTTATCTGTGTGCCCCTGCCTTTTCAAGTGCTGCTGAATAGAAAGGATTGGATTTTATTACAGGTTTTCTCCATGTATGTAGTTCTATAACATGTTTTCTCAGCTCCTGTTAAAAAACTTCTTGGTCATATTTTTATATATTATAAATACATATATTTTTGTTGAAGCATGGAGGGCCGGGGTTTTAGCTCACTGGCACTGTGCCTGCTTTGAGTTGTTGGCAGTCTAGCCTCATATTTATACTCTTATAAGACATCATGTGCTGGGTATGAGGGTGCCCACCTATAATCTCAGCACTCAGGAATTGAATTCGAGGCTAGCCTGAACTACAGAGCAAGATTCTGTCTCCAAAAGAATGAAAGAAAGAAAAGGAAAGATTTGAGATCATAATCAGTGTTCACTGCAAAGTAAGCTTTCTCCCCAAGACTCTGCTGCTGCTGCTTCCCCTTCACATCCTCCTGTCCTCCCGTTTCCCTACAGACTCCGCCGGCTGCGAGCTCCCTCTGCTGACGCCATGCAGCAAGGCTGTGATGAGCCAGGCCTTAAAGGCCACCTTCAGCGGCTTCCAGAAGGAGCGGCGGCGGCTGGGTATCCCAAAGAGTAAGTACCAGCTCTCCCCGCTCTGTTGGAGCAGGAGGGTGCATTGACTTGGTGCCGAAGCTGCTGTTTAGGGGTCACAAAGAACACGTATGTGCAGACCTGTGGGCCAGCCTGGGCCACAGACCAGCCCCACACCCTTCCCCCATGCCTTGTTAACCCACACGCTGCTGTGGGTCTTGGTCTTGCCTGGGTGCTGCCTGGTCTCGCGCCTTTCCATCCCCTTCACCTTGGGCCATCTCCTCTGCTTCCCTGACAGACCCCTGGCTATGGAGTGAGCAGCAGGTGTGTCAATGGCTTCTCTGGGCCACCAATGAGTTCAGCTTGGTGAACGTGAACCTGCAGCGCTTCGGCATGAACGGCCAGGTCCTTTGTGACCTCGGGAAGGAGCGTTTCCTGGAGCTGGCACCTGACTTCGTGGGCGACATTCTGTGGGAACATCTAGAGCAGATGATCAAAGGTAGCGCTGGCTGGTTCGGCTCTGGGCATGGCGGAGCATGGGGCATTTTGGCCTCAGACTTGCCATACCAAAGGGAATTGCCCCAGTACCTCAGGGCAGTCTGGTAGGTGGCGATGACAAGGTGCTCGTTGCCTGGAGCTGAGTGTTCGAGGAGCATCTGTGGCATGGGGCACATCCCTGAGGCAAATGCCTGAGTCACCACAGCTCACTGCTGACGGCGACACTGGTCGCGGTAGCCGGGGTGGACTGGACATGATGCCAGCAGGAATCCTTGGTGTCAGGAGCTCACCTAGTCAGCTTTAATGAAAGGGAGTCTTTACTACACAGATAAGCTCTGAGTGTTGTTAAGTCCAAAAGGAATCTGACAGCATCTAGCAAGGAGGAGTGCTAGGTATTTAAACAAGGAAGTAATTGCTCCACCTTTACCCACTGAGCCATTACACAGAAACTGGCCACCCATCAAGAGCAATCTTGCCAAATATGGACAATCTTGATTTACAACTTAAAAAACCAATGAGAATGTTGAGAATACATTTTGAGTTTTTAAAAAATCAGAAGGGATCATTTCAGTGAAATGGTGTAAGAAAAGGGGCACCTTTGTTGAAGGAGGTCAGTATCCCTGATGTGACTGTGGTAGACACATCGTGAGTCCATGTCTGCCAGGCTCCGCATCTCCAGGAGGCTTCGAGCCCCGGCTCCTGTTAGTTTTGACTTTTTGGAAGAACATTTTTAAAAACCCCAGATGTTCTCTGAAGTAGGACAGGTTGTAACTGGAAAATTACCAGTGAACCTGTTCATTGGGCAAGTTTTAGCTTGTTTTGCTATTACCCTGATATGTGTTTTTTTGTGTGTGTTTGTGTGAGTGTGTGTGATTGTGTTCCGAGTAAATGCAGACCTTACCTCTTGGAAAGTTCACTGGCACATGGATCCCCTCACACCTGCCACATAGTAGGCAGACTGTGGGCTTCAAAGCTCTGTTGTGCCCCCCTGGGGTCAGGGACCTGTCCTACTTCATTACTCCCCTGTATCCCCAACCCCTCATAGATGCTTTTCCATCAATATTTAACTGCTTCGGAAAAGAAGAGTAAATGAAATACTTAGTCTTTCCAATTTGACAGTAAAACATTCAACTTTGCCAAGGAATTCATTACTTTTGAAAAAAACTAGTGATTAGAAAAGCATATTGCTTTCTGCAGTGATTTGAAAAGAATAGACAGTAACATGCAACCCCCTCGGGGAGACCCCGTATGACAAGTCCAGGGGCAGCATTTTCTTGTGGACTTGGTTGTCTTATGTTTCCCGGCTCTGTTTTTCAGAAAACCAAGAAAAGACAGAAGATCAGTACGAAGAAAGCTCACACCTCAACTCTGTGCCTCAGTGGATCAACAGCAACACACTAGGTCAGTTTGGTTGGTTCTCAGTAGCTGGTGCTCGGCCTCTTTTGTGAATGCCCTTCCATGGTGGCCACACGTGGCTGGCAAGCCCTGAGATGTGTAGGGAATCTGGGGTTCACGAGTCTGGAATCTTAGTATGAAATACAGAACGTGAAGTGCCTCCTCAGCAATTTTTAAATAGTGTGTATGTCTTGAAGTGATAATGGATCCATAAGCTTGGTTGAGGTGAACAATTAGTCTGTTTCTTGCTTTTCAGTGTCACTACTAGAAAATGTAAAGTTATGTAAGGGGCTGTCATTAGTGCTCCTTGGGTCATCACTGGGCTGGGCGTGTGGAGTCAGAGGCTGATGACTGTCTACCAGCGATGAGTCAGGCGTGGCACAGAAGAGGGCAGCATGGAGTGTGTGGAACGTGGTCAATGGTGTCCTTGAACTGGAGTGTGGAGCTGGCCCTTGGCATCCCATATGGGGTGGTCACCTGTGGGCTCCATACCTGTGACGGTACAGGCTGTAACGACTCTTGACATGCCATCCTCTGCCCAGGTTTTTGTATGGAGCCGGCCCCATACGGAATGCAGACTCAGACTTACCCCAAGGGTGGCCTCCTGGATGCCCTATGTCCGTCTTCCTCAGCACCCGCCATGCTGAGCTCCGAGCAGGACTTTCAGATGTTCCCCAAGTCACGGCTCAACGCTGTCAACGTCAACTACTGCTCCATGGGCCAGGACTTCCCCGGCAGCAGCCTGAACCTGCTGGGCAGCGGTGCTGGTGAGAGAGGGCTCTCCTTTGGTGGGGGGCAGGCAGGTTTGACTCCGAGGAAAACGGCCTGTCTGGCCCTTGGGAGAACTCGGGCCTGTCTGTGTGTCTAGTGACCTTCCTTCAAGCTTGTGCTGTTGGCGGGTTTCAGACACTGAGCCACATACTGCACACAGGGAGCCTCGCTCTGGCAGCTTAACTCCCTGCCCAGTGGGATGTTTCATGCATACCTAAATGTGACAGATTTCTTTAGAGGAGTTAAAATAAGCACACTGCACAAATCTCAGGTGATATAGCTGGTTGGATTTGTATGTTTTTACACCTAAGTTACCACTATCCAGAGGGAGACAAAGAAGTTGAAGCACCCAGAATGTTCCTTCGTACCCCTTCCAACTCCATAGCATTGTCACGAAGAGAGAAACCCGTAGATGCTTTATTGTCAAGGATGACATTTTCCTGTTCTTGAACTTCTTACCAAATCGTACAGAACATTTTTTTGACTTTGTCTTCTGCCAATCATTATGCCTGAGACTCGTGCATGTTGTGGCTATTTGCTCTTTTTCCTTACTGTGCTATATTCTATTATGTGTGGCCGTGTCCTGTCCATTTCTCTGTTGACGGAAGTGTAGTTTTGAGTACATGTCTGTCCCAGGAGTACGCGTGTTGTGACCTAGAGAGCATGTTGAGTCTGATGATCCTGTTCCGGGAGAGTGTTTGTCAGCACTGGGGGTGGTTGGACCCTAGACTGTCCTCAGTGATTATTTACTACTTCTGGACCCTCCCACATCCCAAGGTAGTCACAGCATGTGCTGGGCTGTCTTTCCAGGGAAGCCCAAAGACCACGACTCCCCCGAGAACGGCAGGGACAGCTTCGAGAGCTCTGACTCGCTGCTGCGCTCGTGGAATAGCCAGTCGTCCCTGCTGGATGTGCAGCGGGTGCCTTCGTTCGAGAGCTTCGAGGATGACTGCAGCCAGTCCTTGTGCCTGGGCAAGCCGAGCATGTCCTTCAAGGACTACATCCAGGAGCGCAGCGACCCGGTGGAGCAGGGCAAGCCAGTCATCCCCGCAGCCGTGCTGGCCGGCTTCACAGGTGCGCTTGGCCATCCCTCCGTCCCATGCGGGCTGCAGCGCACGTGTCTCAGGGACATGTGTCGTGTTGACACCCTGGCAGGAAGGTCCTGAGCCTCGGACAGTGGGTGGAGCTTCGCTGCCCTCTGGTGCTGTGGGTAGAAAGACCTGGCCACTGAGGCTGCGCATGGTGCCCCAGGTGTGTCAGCGGCCCTGGAGGGGCAGCTCGGCCAGCCAGAGTCTGCTCACTGTTTACCTCTCTGGCCTCTCAGGTTGGAGTGAGAGCTTTTCTAGGTACAGGACTAATACTAAAGCTCTTTTTGGAGCCAGATGTTCGCAGTAGTAACGCAGAAATATTGAATGCTCTTTGTGACCTTAAATGTGCTCTTTTTTCATATTTTGACCGTATAGAGCCATTATAGATCTTTTTAAGTATCTAAAAGCACATAGAGCTATAGATGAAAATGAGGATATATGGCACTCATTTTGTTTTTTTAATATTTTAAAACAAAGCGCCACATAAGTGTGTTAGAGAGTGTGGAGCACCTGATGCATTTCATTCCTGGGAGCTCAGGGCCCGGTAACAAAACAAACAGCCACAGCTTTGATGTTTGCCATTTTAATAGTAGTGTGATTACCTTGTGTTGGCTGCCAGCTCCTGCAGTTATCTGGATCTGGGACCCACGGCCAACTCTTTGAGCCCGTTCCACAGATGGGCAAATCACCTCAGCTCTCCGTGGTCATGCGGTGATGGACAGGACGCACACAGTGTCTGGTTCCAGAGCACATGGCTTTATTCCAAAGCTTTGTGTGTGGAAATTAAAACCAGGGCCTTGCACTGAGCTCCATCCAAGCCCTTTTTAAATTCTGAGAAAAGACTACCCTTGTTGCCCAGGCTGGCTTTGAACTTGAGATCCTTCTGCCTCAGCTTCCCAGAGTGCTAGGATTATAGGTGTATGCCACCAGGCCTAGCTATTCCAAAGCACTTTGGGAAATACCTCTTTGGTGGAAAAGGGGTGGGCTCTGGATCAGAAGATCCACATTTCTCTGTTTCTTGAGCTGATGGGCAAGTGTTGAGGATGGTGCTGCTCGTTCAGTCCCGATTCCGAAGTGCAGCCCAGGAAAAGCAGACGGTGCAGCGTTCAGTGGCTTCCGTCCTCAGCATCCAGCCCTGTTCTGGGAGTCAGTTCTGCCTTCCCAAGTGAGCTTGTGTCTCTCAGATGCGTGGAGCCCTTGGAAATGTGTTGTTGTGTCCCTGTCCCCCAGGAAGTGGACCCATCCAGCTGTGGCAGTTTCTCCTGGAATTGCTCTCCGACAAGTCTTGCCAGTCATTCATTAGCTGGACAGGTGATGGATGGGAGTTTAAACTCGCTGACCCTGATGAGGTATGCTCTGCATGCACCCGGGGAGTCGGGTTGACAAGCCTAGTTACCGCCCCGAGAGAGGGCAGGTTTCCTAGGAGGCCTCGCTTGTTTGGTGACCATAGGGTCCCAGGAAACCTCTGTGTGGACCTGGGATGGGACCCCTCAGTCAGAGCGGTCAGGGCAGAGCTGCGGTCTGCAGTCCTCTGTGGCCATCTGCAGGCACCTTGCTTAGGAAATCTGTCTCTGTCAGGGGGCAGTCGAGCCTTGGCAGTGGCCTGCAGAGGCCTGGAGGACTGGATCAAAGCTTCCCCCAGAGAAGGCCCCAGCCAAGGGGACCAGAACCCAGACAGTGTTCATGGAACCCCTCCAAGCCAGTGGCAGGACTTGAGTGCAGCTTGGCAGGTGGTGACACCAGCTTGTTCCCATCTGTGGCCTTCCTGAGTCTGGACGCTTGGCTCCAGGAGGCTTTGCTGGGACACCCTGAGGCAGGAGACTGGGGACCTCTCCCTGCACGCCCCCCCATATGGTGGAATAGCAGGGCGGGAGGCCACCGTGTACCTCAGTGTGTGAAAATACAAGACAACCCCAAGAGCCTGGTGTGCGTCGGATTTTGGGGGTCCTCACTGTCTCAGTGACGAATATAGCTCTGCGTGTTTCCCGCAAAGGTGGCCCGCCGGTGGGGAAAGAGGAAGAATAAGCCCAAGATGAACTATGAGAAGCTGAGCCGGGGTCTGCGCTACTACTATGACAAGAACATCATCCACAAGACGTCGGGCAAGCGCTACGTGTACCGCTTCGTGTGTGACCTGCAGAACCTGCTGGGGTTCACACCAGAGGAGCTGCACACGATCCTCGGGGTCCAGCCTGACACGGAGGACTGAGGCCAGGACTGAGGCCAGGCCCGGGCCCGGTGGGCTCAGCGACCCCATGTGGGAAGCCTGTGCCAACCTACTGCTCCAGGGACCCCGGCAAGGCGTCCAGAAGTCGCCGCGAAGGAGTGGCCTTATTTCATCCGACAGCACACCTCTGGCGAGGTGGCCCTCGGAGCAGATGCTGCAGTTTCTCCACTCTGGAGGCTCCGGGCAGGCAGTGCCACTGTCAGGTGGCAGCACTGCAAGGGGCTCTGGGAAGCCAGCCTGTGTCTGCTTGGGCCAGGCCACACATGCCCCTCGACGGGTAGTTCTGACTGATTGGGGTTCTCCAAGAAGGAGCACGTCATGGACACACTTATCATTTATTAGCCAGTTTCTGGACGTTTGTAAGGAGGAGCAGACCTCTGCCAGTGAGGGAGCGGAGGGTGGGAAGGAACCAACGCTGCCATTTCAGAAGTTTGTACATATTATTGTAATCTTATCGTTGCTATTGGAATCCTCATACCATTCTATTTAAAAAATTATATATTGTAATTTAAAATACTTATGTAACTATTTGAAATAAGAATGCAGGCATCTACTATTTTATTCCATTTCTCAACAGCACCCACGAGCGGCATTTGACAGATTTAGTCTGCCAAGGCCGCACATGGAGCGGGTTGTGGAATGTGATATTTTCATACAACGTACCTATAGGAATAAGGTCCACAGGGGTCGTCCCTGGTTTTTCGCTTTTTTGTGTGTGTTCCATTTTGCCTGGGTTATTATCTGGCAAGGACTTTGTACATTCGAGGATTTTTTTTTTATAAGAAACTTAATGTTATTACCTTGAGGTGGGAGGATGCCTGGCCTCTCCATTTTCTCCTTTAACTGTAAAGTAAAAGCTATAAAGCAGTATTTTTCTTGACAAATGGCATATGTTTTCCACTTCGATGCATGCCTTCAAATCCGTTTGTACACAGATGTCTTTTATTTTTTGGTGTGAACCGTGTTCTCCCCAACAACTCACCTCGCCCTGGCTAACCGTTCCCTTCCTGTGCCTCCTGTTACTCTGTGATTAAAATAAGAATACTATTTTTGGAAATACACAACTCCTTTTCAGAGATCAGGAGGGATTTATGTAGCAGCTATTTTTACTGCAAAAGTAATTCACTGGAAAAAAATGTAATTTGTACGAAAGCTTTATTTTTATCTCTGCTGCGTGTAAAGTTGGAGTATTGTACAGAGGGGTGGGGCCGGGGGGAGGGTGGCCGCAAAACCCTGAACCGGAGTGAAGGAATCATGGCTTGTCCATCTTGGGCCATCTAGACAGCAGGTCCTGCTTTGCGCTCCACATCTTCAGCAAGATGCTGTTTGGAGGTTTTGGTTTAGTTTTTCTAACCAGTTTTCCTGGACACAGAGGCACCGAGAAAGCCAGATAGACAAGAATTGGTGGCGAATGGTGCACCGGAGGAGAAGGCTTTGATCTCGCTGCGGAGTTCAGGAACGCCACCATCCACCATGTAGTTTTGGCCTTTGTGAGAGGTCAGATCACACTGGCTTCCAAGTGGGACAGACTTTACAACTTCCTGGCCAGCTGGCTTTGGACATCTTCAGAGACTCGGGCTTGTCATGTGATGAGGCTGTGGATTGGGTCCAGGGCAAACTGGGAGCAGCAGCCAGCCCTGGACGACTCTGCCTACGTGCCCAGAAACAGCGCTCACAGCACAGTTCAGCACAGGGTATTTTTACCAAGTGGGGCCTGTTTATCACCGGACATCTGTTTATAATACAAACAGACATGCGACGGGAACATGTCGCTGCCGAAAGAAAGCATAGCCATCAGTTCGATTTGTAGGAGTTTGAACCACATTAAGTTGCCAGTTTGGGGCTGGTTTTTATCAGCCATGATAGCAGTTTAATGTAGTGCGACCTAATGGTTTTGTAAACGTGAGTCCCCAGGAGCCTTTGCCATGGTAATGGATGGATCTGAAGCATAAAAGGTTTTGTAATTTGGCCCTTCCGAAATAATAAAGTATTTGGTTTCTGTAAACACCACCTGGGAGCAGTCTGTGTTCTTCCTCCTCCCTCCTGAAATGGAGGAGGTGGGAGGGAATCTTCTCGCCACTCCCCACCCCCACTGGCTGCGGGGGTCCAGCCTTTAACTGGAGTCACTGTGGAGTGCATTCCACCTTTCCTCAAGGAATCCCCAAAACATGCTCCTTTGCAAGTTCACTTAGGAAGATTGCAATAGAGGGACTCGGGTCTTGGTAACTCAGATTTTGGGGTGTTTGTGAAGCAGATGGGCACGAAGGTTTGAGTATGTCTGCATTTTAAGGCCATACTGGCCCACGTCCCTTCACTGGAGTCCTGATGCTGGGGAGGTGACAGCTCAAGACTAGAGTGGTGCTTCTCCGGGATCCTTAACACCTGAATGAATTCATGAGATTGATGGCTGGCACACATGTCTTCCCAGCTCCCAGGAATGAGAAGGTTCAGACCTAGAGGCTACCACAGAACTGCTTCCTCTCCTCCAGGACCTGCTGGTCACCTCACCAACAGCCCACTGGCTACACCAAACAACGGTTCTAGATGGGGATCTGAGAAAAGTTAGCATTTTAGAAACTAGAACAAATCCTAGATTTTTAAAATATATAAGTATGGTATTGTTCCATATGTTTGCAAATCTCTTTGCTTTAATCAAAGAGCTGGATTCTGCTACTTTCACTGCCTTCAGTTTCTTCTCACATAATCTGATGTGAGTATATAAATCTAGCCTAGCAAAGATGAGCAATTGAAACAGTAGCATTTAGTGGATATTGTTTGTAATTTCTTAAATCATTATTGCAATAAAATAGGAAACCATATCTGTTGTTGAAGGAGGACAGGTCCAGACCGGGAAGGCGAGCACTCAGAGTCATA
The DNA here is from genome assembly GCA_004026965.1 of Petromus typicus. Lineage (NCBI taxonomy): Eukaryota > Metazoa > Chordata > Mammalia > Rodentia > Petromuridae > Petromus > Petromus typicus. The sequence goes on along the minus strand of PVIR01009612.1, from coordinate 153 downwards.
CACCCTAGACTTTGGGGAAGTTTCGCATACACTTCCGCTTTACTGAGCATGGAATACATCTTATATAAACGCAAGGCAGACCTACCAACGGGCAGAGAAGGGGATAAGGGGGTTGTGTTATGTGGTGATTGGTTAGGGACAGTGGCATCTAAG
>PVIR01009611.1:0-52559 GCA_004026965.1 Petromus typicus | reverse complement strand
ATGGAGCATCTATTTAAATCTCTATTTTCTGGTCCTTAGGTCAACATTTTCACTTGTACAAACTGTTGGTCCATCCCAGACTTATGTGGCCTATAATCATCTGTTGACTTGAATGTCACAGGTTTCTGATCTAAACAACAGCAAGAGGAATAAATGAAAATACAAAGGATACATTACAGAGATGCAGCAAGAAATCAAGAATGATGACAGGGTTGCTTGCTGATTCTGTATGCCCACTCAAAGAAAATATTAAGCATTTTAGTGAAATGTTGGTGTCTTTGTTATAAATGATGAGCTTAAAATGTGAGTATGGAGGAGAATCTTGGTAGAATCAATGGCCAGAAGGAAGGCAGTCACTAATTTCCTTTGAGTTTTCACTTAGATCCCTCAGACTTATGCAGCACAGAAATAAGAAATGGACAAGTGTTCAGCTCACTTCTCCCTTAAAAGGCTATAGATCTCAGATCAGACCTTTGAGGCTAACTAACATCATGAAGTAACATGAAGCATCTCAAATTATTTTGTCTGCCTTCCAGAAGAAAGAGAAAAAAAAATAATATACTCCAAATAGTTAAGGGCCACATATCTCACTCATTCATCATCTTTCTTCTACTTCAGTAAAAGAAAGAATGATAGAAGAACAAATAAAATCCTCAAGAAAGAAAGAGAAGTACCAGGGTCAGACACTGGATTGAACAGAGGCAAAACCATGGATGCTTCTTCATATCTATCCTATACTCCACACATTCTCCTGAAACCATTCTTGTATTTGTCTTGTGGAAAACAAGAAATTATCAGTGATACAACAATTACAGGTCATCTTAAAAGAGTTGTTATAGAAATAATAAGAGACACAATTACTACATCAGCTATGGCCACAATTCTCATCTACCAAAACTCTCAAAGAAACAATCTATCCTTCAGTCTGCTTGTCCTTGAATTACTAGAATATCTTGATTGTAGAAAGAAGGAATATTGTACATATACAGTCAAAATTATATCAAGCCATTTTAGGCCTATAAGAACCATTTACCCTAACTTTAGTATTTGGCCTAATATCCTTGTGACATTTATATAAACATCTAGGAATGTACCACTGAACGGAGCAGATCTCTAGCCATACTAATCCTCTAATAAGAATGCTATAACATCTGAAATGAGTAAGATTTCCCCAGGCTGATGTAGACTGTCTACCTGATCATTGTATTAACAGGTGCTTAACGTATTGATTTATGACTTTCTGTTATAAAAGTTCATGTAACCTTTCCAATGGTAGAACATATCATTCAGAGTATATTGAATCCATGATTCCAGTTCATGGTTATATTTGGCTCAGAATAAACAATTTTCTAATTTCCTTTAAAGCAATATGGCCATTTTACATTGACATCCACTAGCTTGAGTATTGCTATCCTCATGTAAATAAGCCAAATCCACTCAGGACAATAAGGTGGGCATAATCACCTGTACTCCTAGCATTTTAAGAAACTAAGAAGACTGTAAGTTTAAGTCTACCTTGTACAGCGTAGTGACTTATGAAGACAGTGTCTCAAAATATTTTAAAAGACTGGGGATGTAGTTCAATGTGTTGACTGAAAAATTCCTGTTTTTATAATTTTCAAAATACTGTCTAATACCTGGAAAGTTGGCAAACAATATTCCATAAACAAAGCTAGAATAAAGTTTGGTTTTGGTCCTACTGATCATTCACAAGCTTAAGTTCATCCCTTTCTCTGTTAAAGTTTCCACCAGAAGTAGATCAGGCATATTTATTGGCAGTACTGACTTTAATTTAAAAAACTGAATGATTTGGCTTGGAATGAGAGTATTTGTGAAAAATATTATACTAAACAAGTGGTGCCAATAGCAATGTAGTTATGAAAATTGTCATTTGTAGTAATATTTCCCTTCACACTGTTTGAATTAATACTTTAATAATTCCATAGGTATATTAAACCTTTAAAGACAACTTAAAGGGGGAGAAGGGTTAAAAATCATTTCAGACCCCGCAATATCATTAATGGACAAATTTTTAAACCTGCTATTATATATGTTTGTCTTATCATATCAGGAATTTCTTTTAAGCTCATGATGATTTTGATGCAACAAATAAGCTACTTAAACCACAATGTTGCTTAGAAATTACCATATTAGTGAATTAAACCATAATTTATCAATGGGCCCATAAATGCCTCATTTAATACTTACTGGAAGGATTTACTGGATGGTAGCCTATTTTCTCAGTAGAAAATAAAGACAAAATTTATGATCAACCATAAAACTGCAAAAGACTTATAGAGCATTTTATGTAAATGAGTTCTCAAAAGGAATATATAGTTTCTACCCAACTATTATGTTGTGAAGACCTACACTCAGAATCAGTTAATGAGATTAGTCTCTTCTAAACATTAGTTAATTTTCAGATCCCCAAGTAGATCAACATAACATAGTATTTCTACACAGATGAAAACATCTTATAAAAGATATTTATGAGTAACTCAAAATAAAAACTCAAATATATATGTATTTTGTTTATTTGCTTTTTGAGACAGGGTTTCACCATGTAGTTCGGCTAGGTGCAAACTCACAGCAATTCTCCTGCCTCCCAAGCACTGGGACTACAGGTGTACCACCATACCCAGCTCAAGGATATACATTTCAATTAAATGATACTTCTTTAGAAATTGTCATTTTAATGAATATGGCATAATGATTATAATCCCATTTGAGTCTTTAAATTTCTTGAGGCAACACAAGTTCCAAGTGTATATATATATATATATATTAACATAGCATTAATTGTCCACATCTGCTTCAAACCGAGATTGAGTCTTTTTGCCCCATGGACTCTGATACCATATCATAGCCTGTAGCCTAATGCTTCATTCATTAATAGTAAAATTAGCTTTCAATCTCCATGTGTAACTGTGAGAAATGGCTTCGATGTGAAGTAATGAATTGTGAACACGGGCAGCCACTGTTTTATTGCTTGGTTGCATTCTTCTAATAACCTGGTCTTGCAACTGGTAGCTAATCTATTCAATCTTTTCCTTGTTTGCTCATTTTCCCCAAGAATTCTCTCTCTGAGAAGTTCTGGCAAATGACACAAAGGACCAACAGTATGTATCTCATGACCCTGTCCCTGATTCCAATTTCTTTTATTTTCTTATTACTTTTTGATTCCGTATTATAACTGTTTCCTTATTTAACTATATCTCCACAAAGAGATCGTTACCTGGCAAGAAAGTACTGATGATTTTCTCCAAGTATGTGGCGAGTCCCCTAAAACCTCCTTTCAAGATAACAACAGTTGTCCTGTCTTCCATTACTATCTCTAGTCATTGAATATCTGGAACAAAGACTATTTTAGTTCACCAGTTGGGTAATGCATAATTATCTCTTCTAAGTATCAGTAACTTAGCTATTCTAATAAATTAAAATAAATTCATCCTGGAACTTTTAGTTGCATTTATGACTAGGGTGGAATGTAGACATAAATCTGGAACAATGATTACAATATTAAAACATTAATGGTTAATGGTTATAATATTAACATTATTTACTATCTGAATCACTCAATTTTGGCAACTACTCCTACTTAATATTAAACATTTATTGAATGCCTACCATTTTTCCAGCATACTCACAAAAGTGAGTAACCAAGGTATCATTCACACTTGCAGGTGCCCACAACCTAGTCAGGAAGAATCCTATGAAACATCAACAGCAAAGACCCATGTGTTGAGCATTCCATGCAACAGAAACTAGAAACCAGCAGCAGAGTGCATCAGCCAAAAGGAAACTATCTAAAACTTAGTACATGAAACACTAATTTTAATAGCTGATAGTCTCCCTATGTAAGCACATACAGTATATTCTTGGGAGGCATTACTATTATTACACACCAATAAAGGTACTGAAACCTATGATCATTCTGTACCAGATATCATTACATCATTTACACTCAATATTTAAAGAGCCTATTCAAATAGGGACCTATTTCACAACTTCTTTGTTGGCCCACACAAACTTGTTTTTAAAAACTGAATCTTATTCTCTACTGACCTGTAATGACAGAGTAGATAAACCACTGTTTGGATGGAATCCAACCCAAAACCTTCCCTTGAATTCACATGTTACCAGGTTCCTGTGGTAGCCAGACACTAGGAGGCAGTGCCAGGAAAGATGATTGCTCCAGATTTCAAATGTACATTTTAAAATGACTCTTATCAAGGCACATGAATACTCACTCCAGGCCAATTTGACACATTATCATCAAGAGTATTTGGACTGGGGTTGATTTCTATCATCAAATCTCAAATGTATCAAAGTTCAAATGGTTTCACTTGCCTCTCATCCTCAGTGCTTACAATCTTGGAGATATCACATAAGTTTAGATCAACTGCTGCCTCTACATAGTCTTGTTCACAACTAAGAGTGTAAATGACTAAAATGAGTAACAAGAGTTATGGACACGTCAATAAACCCATTAACAACAAACAGTCCGCAAGATGCCTGGCTCTGCCACACACTCTGTTTAGCCTTTGATGAGCCACTCACACTCAAACTACCCTCCATGTGACAAAATGCATGGACTGTATCTGTTCTGTATGTTTTGAGGGAATAAAATGTTAATCAGCTGAGCTCATCTAGATACCTTCAAGATTTTATAAGACTTAATGAAAGATTCTGAAAATAAAATGTCTTTTGGAAATTTTCTCTAACCCATCATCCAGATTGTGAAATTCAAATCCCAGGGTCAAATCATTTCCAAACATCTAGAAAACTTAATAAGTCCCACTGTAAAATACTCAGACAATAAACAAGCTATTATCAGTGATTCATATGTTCTCAATTGCTACTTTCTGGGCCCTCTTGTTTTAGTGACAAAATTATGCCTTGTAACCAAACCATAGCTTGTAAATATAATAATTGGAGAAACTCATGGACTTTCAGAACCCTAGGGTTAGTGTGATATCTCAGATAAGTCTACCACAGCACTTTCAGCAGGGTCATGTTTTCCAGAGCATATAAATAAGGAGTATCTGAAAGAGTAAGACATCACTCTTCAAAATATTCCTTATTGAAGAACTACAGATATTATACTGAAAAAAAAAACTGTCTTTCACAATTATAATCCAAAACTTTCTGTGCTAATACTACACAAATACCTGTGTGATCATACTGTATCTAACATATACACAAGTGTCATGTTTCTCTAGGTGTGTAAGTCAACTAAGAGGTACAAAGAAATTAGACAAATAAAAAGCATAACATCAACAGAATGAATCATTACAGTAACCCAAAAGAGATAAAGCAGGGATACCCAAAATAGGTCAGGACAATATCAAAAGTGAAATATGACCAATACAACCACTTTGAAGCCAAGTATGGTAGCACAAGCCTGTAATCCCAGCAGCCAAGAGGCTGGAATAAGAAGATCACTAGCTTGCAGCCTTAATGGACTACACAGTGAGATTATCCTATAAAAAAAAAAATAAACAATTATTTTGAGCAGTGCTTTGTAGGAGGGTTCATAAAACATTCCTGACATGTTTTTGAAGTGAAACAAGAGAAGGAAACTATGCAGGACATCAGCAGAGAGAGGATCCATAGGAGAAAAGGTCATCATGGACAGCAGGAAAACACTTTTTTCACATACTGTTCATTCTAATTAAAAAAGTGTTTTTAAAAGCCACAATGAAATGTTATTCTATGTTCACAATGTGCTGTTCAAATTGCAACTCAAAACATCGTACTGGATTTAGACGAGGAAAAAGACAATAGAAACACTCCTTGGTGAACACTTCCTCATGTTGATTCCATCTTCAACACGGCTGAAGATGGATAGCAACAAAACAACCACTGCAAGGGGCTGGTGGGGGCTCTGAAATTACTGAGTAAACATATGAAGATCTGGAAGGAACACGGTGATCTGTGTAATATTATAAATGACTGCATCAGGGTAAAGATAGACTTGTTTACTGAATCTTTAGAATCTGCTTCAGCTAAAACCTGACGTTAGCTCCCCCCCGTAGGTAGGAAGGAGAGTAATGCATCACAAGGTGACTGTGGCAGAGTATTTAAGGGTTCTAGTTGGATTTGGATAAATTCCTGAGCGACTGAGATAAGCTGAGGTTAGTCCATGTCCTCCATACAACTGTTGCTCTGAAGCCTCTTGCAGCTGCATGGATTTAAAATGCAAGCACTCTATAAGACAGAGGTCTAGGCCCAAATCTGTTTCCACATTACCTGAACTATACAAGCTGTTGTGTCCTAAATACAACTGATGGGTGTATTAGAAAAGTCTACAAGTCAGATATCCCTAATTACCCAATAAGAAAATTCTGCCAAAAGATTGTCCTTATCTGATAGCTGTAGGAGAAAATTTGGATTTACTCTTCACTCACCAAGGCTCTGACAGACTTGTCTGTACGTAGAACCCAAAGCTAAGAGCAGAAATAGTTTCAATAAAGAAGAGCTGGAAGAAGCCCTAAACTTCCTGGTTAATAGCATCAAAAGCTGTATTAGTCTGAGATTGGAAAAGCCATTATATAAGCTTTGTGTATACCTTCTGCTAGTTGAGGATACACAATTAAAACCTAGGTAGGATAGAGAACAAGAGCACAAGGGGTTCACTTTGTTGCATCATAAAAAAAAATTAGAGTTGACAGTGAATAGACAGACTGTAAGTAATTAATTTTGTCTTCAAAATTGTACTAGGTCATGATTTCTTGTAAATAATAACATTTACATAATTTAAATTAGCTGGATTCCTATTTACATGGAAGCTACTTACTGCATTTCCATTTTAAGACATAAACTTTCTTACAGTCTATACTTCCCAAAGAATAACCTTTCTTTATTCAATTTATGTATTTATTTGAATTTATCCGACAGAGAAACCTATGATTGTGCTATCTAGGGAAAGTAAATAGAATGTTGTTTAATTAAAAGCCAAATCAATTATACTCATTAAAACTAACCATCAAACTACATTCTTCTCACATACTAGTTATTACTTAATCAAAATTCTATCTCTCAGGCAATCTTTCAGTCATCTGGCAGCAAGGTCTGCAAATGTGACAGAAACTCTCACTCAAAATAAGGATGTGTTCCAGAAAGTGTAAAATCTCTAACTTGGGAGTCTCTGTGTCCTAGCTGCCTTATTTCGGGAATAGTAACTAATCCTATTTCTTCAAAAAACAAATAAATGACCTTCTAATTTAAAAAAATGACCCAAGAGTTCTGGCTTACTTCTGGCAGAGGGTTGGCTGGTTTGGTCAGGATCCCTCCAACGTAAACAACATTAGGCAGAGTGGGCCTGGGAAACTCGAGCGCCACATCAGTGCACAGCATCCACAGGCTGGAGCCATGGACCAGGTCATACATGGATTTCTCCGGCACCAGGTTGTACTTCTGCATTATCCTTTCATATTTGGGAAGAACCAGAAAGCTGACTCCTATTCTGGATATGAGGTAAACGCCGGTATTTTTCATCCTTTGCAGCAAATTCATGTGGTCCGTGAGGAGAGAGTTAAATTCTGGGACGTAAGCTAATGGGGCAGGAGCCCCCACTTCAGCAGGATACCAAAGGCCAGTTGAAAATACAGCATATTTAACCCCTAAGAGATGAGCTATTACAAATCCACACATGTCATTTGGGTCCACCAGAAGCAGGTCAAACTTCTCTTTTTTCAGATTCTGGATTAGGGGTTTGTTGCCAACAATCATGTCACAGTTCTTGGTGTAATGATCTAGTATGTCAAATAGTTCAATTGCTGTCAATTTCCCAGAAAAAATATTCCGCATTTTGGACTGCATGAAAGCATCCGAGGTGGTGCTGTTGAAAATCCCTGGGTAGCGCTGGAGGCTGTAATGGTTAGATGGAGCGATGTCTCTGCCTTCTGAAAAGAGGAACACGGTGCGGTGGCCTCTCTCGTGCAGGGCTGTGGCCAGCGTCTTGAAAATGTACATATGGCTTTCGAACATAATTGGCGGCACGATGATGATTTTGGCAGCCCTTGCTATCCCCACAGCACTCCACAGGAGCATGAAATACAAAGTGTAAGACTTCATAGCTGTAATGACAACCAGAAAAGAACTTAAAACAGAATACAAGGTTGACCTTTTAAAATAACTCCAAGCCTTTACTATGCAAAACACTTGATGATCCACAACTTTTAGAAATTGTCCTAACATGAATTCCAATTAAATCTTTCTTTTTGAAAGTTAAATTACTTAAATATAGAATAAGAAGCAAAATTAACAATGAAATATACTAAAACTGATTAGGCTTGGAGTATATAACTGCATCCATTTTTTTGTTTTGTTTTGTTTTGTGTTTTTTTGAGACAGGGTCTCGCTCTGTAGTTCAGGCTGGGCCTGAGCTCAGGCTCATACTCAGCAGTCCTCCTGCCTCTGCCTCCAGAGTGCTAAGATTACAGGCCTGAGCCATCATGCCCAGCACAGTAGCATGTGGCACTGATTGCTGGTGGATGTGTATCACTATCCCAGCAAAAACTATGTGGTTATGGGGACTGAACTTGGGATACTGAGCTTAAAGGCAGGTGCCGGAACCACTGAGTTAAATCCCCAGCCCAGCATCAATGGTTTTAAAATATGAAATAAAATTTTTATAAGGCTGAATGATGATATTCTTCTTTCAAAAGTATTACAAAACAGAATGAAACATTTCTTTATCTCTTAACTGACATCAATGTTCATTCCAAGAAGAACCAAGGTTTTGAATTTCCAGTTATACCAGCACATTTCCTACATAAATCATTTTATTTCAGCAATTACACTCCCAAACATCACCAAAGCATACTAATAAAAGAAAAATTAAGGAAAAAATGCTTGTTGAAGAAGGGGCTGATGAATGGGTCCACCAAGGGCCACACTTCCTATGCTGGACCTTTACTTCTGGTGCCAATGGCAAGTCAGATATCACCTGTAAACTGGACAGCAAACATCACTTGTATCTCGCCGCATTAATCTATTACATGGATAGTAGTCCTCCGTTGTACTTTTAGAAATAAGCACACACTTTATATATGGGACAGAGCACACACTTCCTAACCCACTCACCATAATTTTTTTTTTAGGTTTTTTGAGACAGGGTCTCGCTTCGTAGTTCAGGCTGGCACTCAGCTCAGCCTCAAACTCACATCTCAGCAATCCTCCTGCCTCTGCCTCCCGAGTGCTGGGATTACAGGCGTGAGCCACCACGCCCGGCACTGTGGTATATGGTACTGGCTGCTACTGGGTGTGAGTCTCCACGCCCAGTATGGTATTTGGTTACCGAGGATTGAACCCAGGTCCTTGCGCTTGCAAGACAGGCGCCGAAACCACTGAGCTAACTCCCCGGCCCTCACTCACCATAATTAATACTTGAACTCTAAATTAATCCACAAATAGCAAATGTAAAACATTACACATTTTCACTTCAACAAACAATGCAAAGTAAATTTATACATACATCACCAACATAACACATAGTTTTGCTCATATTATATATTAATATTTGTTCTAATTTCCACCATGTAAATATAATTTTTAATATTCAAATGCTATAAGCAACCTAAAATCAAAAGATCAACAGCAAACAAAAGATGGATTCTTTCAGTATCAAGACTAAGATACATTACTGTTTCTAGATGTTTTTAATTCTCTTCTGCTCTCAGGAGAAATAAAAGTAATGTACATTATAAACATATACAAGGTTGCTTAAAGTATTATAAGGGATGTAAGAAGGAATAAATAAATCTGGAGAAGGTATTGTTTCTACAGACATGTTTACAATTTCAAGATCAATGAAGGAAGAGAATTACCCCATCTTGGAATATAAGCTTTCCAGGCTTTTTAAATACTGTTTCACAAATTTGTCTCTTTGATATAGCCTTCTTCCGGTTTGGAGAAAGAAGCAAAAATCATTATTTTACATAGACATATTATGAATTCCAGTGATAAAATGTATGCAAAAACAGGCATTTCTGCAGCTGCTGCATGCTTCCAAGAAAATGAACTTAACTTTGGACTAATGATAGGAAACTACATCCTCTCTGGGTCTTGTATCTAGCCAAGTGACAATGGGGCTCTCTGATCATAGTTAAAACCATTATTATCAAAAAATAGCAAAAAATAGAATGTAACTTATAGTAGGGAAACAAATCCTTTCACGTTCATATTTGTCTTCCATTGTTATCTTAATATTTCATTTCAATACTTATTATATAAGTATAATCATAAAAATGTCTTTGTAGTGAGCAAATGTTTATGTTCTAGTACAACACTGTACATCAGAGCTCTCTGTGACAAGAAAAATGTGCATTTCCTTTCTGTCCAGATGATGTCCCTTTTACATGTATGACTATTGAGAAGTGGAAATATGGCTAGTGTGACTGAGGAACCAAAAGGAAAATTTTATTTAATTTAGCTATATGTGTCATTCGGAGGCAAAAAGGCTTCTAAAAATGTTAACAATATCTTCAAATTTCTTCATCACACCGATCACCAACAAAAAGCATCACATTTATAGGCTGGCTATTCTTCTATTCAAATATAAAATTAATCAGAAAAGATTACAACAATACTTAAATATAAATATCATAAACACCATTGCAGTGAATTAAAGAATAAGCATAGCAAGAGATGTAGTTCAGTGGCACCACACTTGCCTGGCAAGCACAAGGTTCTGAGTCTGACTCTAAGTAACAAAATAATAATAATAATAACTACTAGCCATTGAGATTATTGCTAATCTAGAATTTTCTGAATGTCTCTATTGGAAAAATGATCTTCTGACATATGTTATACCATACCCTAATTATAATATTGCCTTTTTATGGCACTGGGATTAAAATCAGGGGTTCATACATGATAGGCAAATGCTTTATTGAGCTACAGCTATACCCATATCCCTTTTTATTTTTATGACAGGGTGTTACAAGTTGCCCAGGTTGCCTTGAACTTGAGATCTCCTATTTCGAACCTCGGCTTTATGACTAAGTGAGATTGCATGCAAGGATCACTGTGTGGGGCATTATGTTCTCTTTTAAACTTAAGAGATTATATACAAAATAACATATGATCCCAAAATGTCTTACCCAAATATGAACACTTAGAATTATTTTTTCTTTGAAACACCAAGAATAAGCATTAATTGACTTACACATTGGGACTGATAACACATTTCAAAACTCAATACATGGCATTTTAAACACCAAGAATAATAGTTTTATACATAAGGTAAAAACAAAATAAATTTCTTCCCTAATTACACTAGGACAGTGTTCAATAGTTTTGAATGCAGTATCATCCAAACATTCCAAAAAAAGCATGAATTTACTCCTATTAATTGTTTTTAAGCCCACAGTTTTGGGGACAATATAAAAATTTCCCTTTGATATCTATTATTTAACATAAATCTGAATGTTCAAGCATGTAACAGAAAATAAATGGGTATGCATGAAGATTAGAAAGAAGGAAACAAAAGATTTACAGAGAATAAGATAAGATTTCTTCATGGAAAACAGACTAACAGAAAGGTCAAAAGGAGTCTCATTTAACACACAAACACACACACACACATATACATTTGAAACTGACATAAAATATAAAGTTTTTTTAAAAGTATTATACAAGCATTTCATAATATTTATCTTATAGTTTAATAATTATATTACATAAGATAATTAAGTAATGACCAAAAGAATCATCATTATTCTCAACATCAAGAAGAATGTGAAAGGAAACTGGGAAGGAGAGCTTGCTGGCTGCCACAGAGGAGGCCAAGTGAAGAGAGCTATGACACCCACTCTCTTCTCATTCAGGAACCAGGTTCTCTGCTTTAGCAGTTTAGCCAGAAAAGATGAAAAGTAGCATTTCTTCACTTTTCTAATGAGTAGGCTGAATCATATGCATCCATTCTAGTACATAAAGAAACAAAAGCAGAAGTGCTTCTTCTAATTTATGCCCTGAAGGTTTTATTTTCACCTGTGAGGATAGAAGGGTGACCAAACACCTTGGCCGCTGAGAATGTGGTAGCTTCCAGGCTATGGGAGTTTTACTGGTGCAACTAGGAAAGTCCTGGATAAACCAGGGCAGGTTGGTCACCTACAGATCAATTCTAACCTTGTCACGGTGCCTTTCTTTCGTGACAGATTTTATGATCATTATTTAATTTAGACTGAGAGACCACACAAAGGCAAGAAGAGCAGCTCCAATGGGACAGAAGTCAGATTAATTATGTCAAGTTAATTATGACTGGCTGTTTGCAAGTAAAGTAAAAGCAAGGAGATCCGTAAAATCATATTACAGAACTGGAGAAAAGAGCTAATTTAGAAAATTAAGCCCACTTGGTGTGTATTAATTCCCACCATCAAAAAACAAATAGAAACAACAAGTCCAGTTTCCTTAATTAGGTTGCACTCTGGGTGACAACCATATGCTGTGAGAACTGAGGATGACTGTGACAGTTAGAAATGAAGATAGGTAACTAGAGTTTCAAAATCCACCACTTTCCTAAGTGATTTTTATTCATTCACAAAAATTAAATAAATTTGCGTGACATGCCTGGTTTAGCTGCAGAAATAAAACTTAAAAAAATACTGCATATATAAGAAGAAATAGTTTAGTTCCATTTCATAAATTTAACACAATAAATTGATTTGGGCCAGAGATTTAGCATAGTGGCACCGTGCCTGCAAGGTCTTGAGTTTGATCCCCTGTACTGCAAAAAGCAGAGAAACAAAAAAAAAGCAAAACAAAACAAAGAATTGATCTAAGGCTCACTGTCAAAATTTTTGGTTAAAATTCCTAACACTCAGTTTTGCTTCTAAAAACATTTTTCTCTAATAAAAAAAAAAAAAATCACCTGAAGTGCTTGGTGGAAAACAGTCTAGAATATTTACATTCCTTTTACTAACATCTTGGTATAGAAAATTAATACAAATCTCTCCATTAGAACGTATTTCTTCAAACATGGAAAATACTGAAGGGAATGGACAATTTACAATATCATTAAAAAAAACTGGCTTCCAAAAATCCAAACCTTAAAAAAGAGAATATAAAGAATGCTGCTATGGTGCTTTTGTAGCAACCTAGGCTAGTTGCTATTAACCACTTCTCACTACAATTGCAATACCTGCACTTATCTCCTTTCAGCCATCTAGAGTACAGGTGGTAAAGCTGTAATGAGAAACTCATCTTAGCTCCTTATCAGTGGGAGCTGGCTCCAGCCACCTGGGGAGTTCTCCACAATCGTCAGGTGGGAAGACTGTGAGAAGGAAAATAGGATAATGGAGCTGTGAAGACACTGCACTCCAAAGGTACTGTGTAGTCAATTAATACTTGATGATAGAGATTAAATTTAACTATTTAAAATACAAAGTTCAACATCTAATGAAGTGAGCCTGACATTTTAGGATCCAGAAGACTCAACTTCTGTGCTTCCTCAAAATGCAGATCCCAGGGTTCCCTCAGTAGATAAGCTATGACTTGGGAGAAACTCAACAACCTCCATTTTGTAAAAAGCTGGAGATTTTTGTGTAATTCTCCATCAGATTGACTAATAAGAATCTAGTACTTAACACTCAGGTGCAATAACAGTAATACAATGAGGGAGATGTGGATCTAAACTATGAAGACCAGAGTTAAAGCAACTGTTCTGCAGATTCAGAAAAGCATAATTTACAGTCCGGAATACCAAGGAAAACAGAATTAACAATTAAACAAGCCCAACCACAATTTTAAGAATTCCTGCTACAAAATATCTACAGTCTCTCAGGGGCATATATTATTTTATAAACCAGTGTGAACTACTAGTGTTATAGTAAAACACTACTCTCAGGTTCACTTTAGAAGCATAATTAAATAACTGTCAACGAATACTTAAAATTTAGGGGTTTGGATGTGTTATATTTGGTAACCTTAAAACTGTTCATTCAGTTAGTTCACATTTCAAGTACTTTAAACCATGAAAATATGGCATTTTACATGACCTATCATAAAAGGAAAAATAAAAATGAAAGTAGCATTCATCTACAAATCCCATAGTCACTAATGAGTAATCTTTCTAGTTGTTATTTCTTTGGGCCTGAGTTGCTTACCTGCACTTGTGGTTATCAAACTGAAAACTGGGTTCAAGAATTGGTTTAAGCCAAGTGTGGTGGCACACAGCTGTAACATGAGAGACTCAGGAAGCTGACACTGGAGGATTGCATGTTTGAGCCCAGCTTGACCCCCTTGTTGAGACAAAATTTTTAGAATGGACTGGGGCTACAGCTCAGCATTTCCTAAATTCAATTCCCAGCAGGCACACTAAAATGTTTCATGAGATTAATATGAATGTATTTGCCAATTAATAGGGTACTAAGGAAAAAATAAAAGAGAAATGAAATTAGCTTGGTTTTAAACTTTATGTAATAAAGAATCTTTAATATAAATCCAAATTTTATAGACACTATTAAAATAAAGATTGGGTGTAGGGACACTGAATTATTTCTGAAACAGGCTCTGTGATGATATAGGATGTTGCTGTTCTATGTAGTGACTGTCCAAATGGCAGGATTTAATAAAGCTAAAGATAAAGTAGTCAAACACAAGATCAAAAATATGATTAAACAGTCAATAATACCTATAGGGAAACAAATTATTATTTAATCACACATACACAAAGGATAATTTGCTTAAAATAATGAAAGGATTTAATAGATCTAATGTACGTTTTTAAATGAACTGATATGTAGTAGGTAAGACAACCTTTGCAGCTGTAGTTCAACTCTGGCTGCACATTACCTTCACCTGGAAGATCTTAAAAGTAAGAGATGCCCGAAAACCTACCAGCCCCAACCTAGTTCAACCTGAATCAGAATTTCTGGAAATGAGGCTCAAGTCTTAAAGAACCTTGGGTTTTTGTTTTGTTTTGTTTTGTTTTTTAATGATCCTGGGTGATCATACAATTGAGGGCCAGTAAGTTACACTGATAATAATGTGACAAAATACACAAAAATAACAAATCCAAATTCTTTTTAATAACTTGAGGAACATGTGGGTTCTAGCTGAACTAAGAAAATCTGTTACTTTCCAATGCTGAGTCAAAATATGAGGCACTCACAACTTAAAGGAGGAGAGGTGTACTCTGCCTCAGAATTTCAGTGCATAGTCCACTGGTTCCAAGGCAGAAACAGTTGAGGGGCAGGGGGCCGCTAGTGGAGAAAAACATCCTCAACCTATGCCCATGAAGCAAACAGAAAAGGAGGATCCTGGAGACAAGAATACATCTTTCCTGGCCCAGGGATTTAGCTCAGTGCTTTCTGCATCTGCCTGGTAAGCACATCTGCTTTCTGCATCTGCCTGGTAAGAGTTTGATCCCCAGTAAGGACATACCATTATCCTGGGTCTGGTGGCTGACACCTGTAAGTCCAGCACTCGGGAAGCAAACACAGGAGTGTTGCTGTGAGTTCAAGATTGTCCTGAGCTACATAATGAGTTCAGGGCCAGCCTGAACTCCAAAGTGAGATCCATCTCCAAAACAAAAAGAATAAACCCTTCCAGGTCACAGCTCCAGTGACCACCTCCAACCTGACCCTCCTTCTAATAGCACTGTAGCTACTAAACTCATAAATGGTTGAGTCTACTGGTTCCATGAGCAAATCACCCTCATGTATCTACATAAGATTTTTTTTTTTTTTAAGGTTTTTTGAGACAGGGTCTTGCTTTGTGGTTCAGGCTGGCCCTGAGCTCAGCCTCAAACTCACATCACAGCAATCCTCCTGCCTCTGCCTCCCGAGTGCTGGGATTACAGGCGTGAGCCACCATGCCTGGCACTGTGGTATGTGGTACTGATTGCTGCTAGGGTGAGTCTCCATGCCCAGTATTATTATGTGGTTACCGGGGATCGAACCCGGGTCCTTGCGCTTGCAAGACAGGCACCGAAACCACTGAGCTATATCCTCGGCCCTCTACATAAGATTTTTGAGGAACATTTTAGATCCAAACCACAGCAACACCTAAGTCAACAATTAGTAAGCAAAAATACAAATCTTGACTTTAAGTTACAAAACTATTCAAGGAAATGTCAACTAAAAAAGTATACTGAAGTGTATCTGAAATTTTTTTCACCTTCAACATGATCAAAAATTGTTCATCCATGAGCAAATGAGTTGATGGCATATTTGGCATCACATATGACTATGTCTCACAAAGTAACACATATCCAAAGCACACAGAAGGCTTGGTGGGCTAAGGATGGATGGGTCTGCCCTCAGAGTTTCTGATGCCATAGATGCAGAAGTGACCTGAGAATCTGCATTTCTTATACGTGATGCTGATGCTGTGGACCAAGAACCACGTTTTGAGAATCACTGATAAAGATAAAAGTTTGTGATTTAAGAGAAAAGAATTTTCCTTTCTAATAAAGAAAATAGTGTACATTTCTAGATTTAAAAGAATAAGCTATGGGTTTCTTTTTATGCAGTTACTTCATACAAGCTGGGTAGGTTCTCTCCATCTCCAAGCATCTGCCTCATATGATCAACATTGAGCAAACAACACAGAAATCTTTTTTTCCAATCTGATCTCATCTTCAACAAACAAGAAAGTTTTATCAACCATGAGACTGAAAGTGAGGCTTACAACTGTAACAGGTATATGCTTTCTTTAAAAAAACTGAAGCTTTCTATTTTAAAATGTCTTTTTTTAACAACTCTTTCAATAAGATTTCAATGAATACATTATGACAAGTCAATGTGGAGTATTTGAGATAAAATTTTCACCTTCTTCCACAATGAAACCCTTTTATAGGTGGGAAAAACTTCTATTCAATATATTGTGACAAGAAATTCTTAAGGTCACAAAAATGTACAATGTTCACACACAAAAAAAAATTAGCACTGGATGAATTTTTAACATGATCTACATTAACATCACTAAGTCATAAAATAAGTTTCCATGCAACGTCACGGGCATGTTTTGGGGTCAAACAAGTCTGGCTAAATATCAACATCAATAAAAAAATTCTAGGTATTTCCCTATTCAATTCCTTGAGTCCTCACAGGTGAACAAATAACACACTTCCCATTGTTGTTTTATAAAATTCCAGTAGAATCACTACAAGAAGCATGTTATAGATTTAGATTTTAAAGTAGTAAATGATCCCTAGAAGAAAAGAATTTTGGTAGATCCTGATGAAAGGCAGTATAATTTCCCCTGGAAATCCCATTGCTACTGGTAAAAATGTACAGCTTTGTGTCTTCTATATACCAAATATTCATTACAATGAAGCAGGTGCAGAATAGTGTTGTATATCATTGCCAACTGTTATTAGAACTAAAAAACATGAATATACAATCATACCAAGTATGTTAAATAAAAGTATGTATTTTCATTTAACAAATTAGAGCCACGATTTCAAAACTAAATATAACTAAGTCCAAACCTTCTCATGTGTAGCGAAAGCAACAAAATCTCTAGGGAATGGTTACCTAGCATCACATAACTAGTTCATAGTTACTCATTGTCAGAGACGAAACCAGCACTCAGGTTTCCTGGGTCCCCATCCAGTATCTCTTACCTATACTTTACATAGACTCTCCAAGGATTTCACTGCCATACGTCAGATAGTAGATCAACTTTTCCTTGGATTCTGGAGGTCAAAAATCAAAGCAGCAGTCTTGGAAAAGCCTTAATGATGACCTTAAAACTTTAGAGCACAAAACCCTTAAATATACTTTCAAAGAACTACAAAGTACTGTGGCCCTAAGGCAGAAACCTTCTTGATTTCATCTGTTCTTCCTTTTTTTTTTCTTTTATTTCCCCTTAGAATATTTCCAAAAATGTACATTTATTCTTATTCCTATTCCACCTCCAATTAACCAACTCAGAAAAAGATGGAGGGAGGTGCATTTTGAACCAGAAGAATTTTGAAAATTACCAAAGAAGGAACTAAACAGAGAAAAATAAAAACAATCATTGCGCTAGGTTGGCCCTTTGCATAAACTAGTATAAAAGGAGGAGGGGGTTGGAATGTTTCCAGTGTTACCTTCTTCATCCATGTAATTTCTCCTTTCTCCATTATTTCATGTTATCAGTTATACTTATTTTCAGATGCAAATACAAAATTAAAAATTATAAATGCTCTTACTACTTCTTTTTCTTACCTTACCTAGAATAGTTGTAGATGTACTTTCACATATTAGAAGTTTTAAGTAAATTTCAAAGAAAATCCTACTAACAGCTTTAATTTTGTAACAGAATTACTTGAAACTATACCATAACCTTTCTCTAAATCAGACTTTTCCACTGTGGCTACACAGCAGTTTGTATATGTGTGTTGCTCCCACACAGAACATTTCATTTAAAGGCAAAATAGGAGAATATTTTAAGTTTGAACAATGAAAGTTGGGGGGAACAACAGGGAAAAGCATCAACATATGTATATGAAACTAGGGGGGCTTCCTTACTGCACTGCCGTCTGAGAAACTACAGATATCATTCAATGATGTTTGACTATCTTATCTCTCTCATAAGTACTGTTTTTCCAGGGTGGTTTATTGGGAGACAAAATGGGTGACTCCACCTAAAAGCTTACTCTCCTTGGTGGGGAGAACTAAACAGAATAAGGTGTTAAACTATCATCAATATATACAAAAGTAGAAGTCATGTAAAAGTGAAACTGAAAAGCTTGGTCGGTGAGACTTAACTGTCAAAACCTTGAGAATCTCAGTAAGAATTTTAAGTCATAGTGGAAAAAAGCAGAATATTTCAAAGAGGAGAATATCTTGAAGCAAATGTCCAAGGAATCATGGAGACAATAATATGGAGTGATCAGAACAGAGCGTAGCTGGACAACACAGCAACCCAAAGGTCAGATGGTGAAAATGAAGCATATGTGGTTGATAGAAGACAAGTGGGTCAACGACAAGGACAGCTGATTCAAAGTAATGGGAGGGATCAAAAGCCAAGGGAGTGTCCAGAAAGGTGCACTAAGGCACTGAGGTTAGGGGATCTGGAAGTACACAAAGACAACACAAGGAGAATGGAAGGTACTGAGGACAAATGGCTGTAGGCAGTCTTCATGAAAACAATGTGACTGAATTAGGGGCCAAACTAGAGACAAAGGCCAAAGGAGAGGGTAAATCAAAAATAACATCAACCTGGCACCAGAAGACTGATACAAACACGTGTGCACTTGAGGCTTTTCAGAGCAGTAAATGAGAAAACACAGCCAGAACTCCAAATCATCCGTTTATAAATAAGTAAAAATCTATTCCATGGGATGAATCATCTCACCAGAGG
Organism: Petromus typicus; assembly: GCA_004026965.1. Taxonomy (NCBI): domain Eukaryota; kingdom Metazoa; phylum Chordata; class Mammalia; order Rodentia; family Petromuridae; genus Petromus; species Petromus typicus. Next base: position 33,260 of record PVIR01009611.1, on the reverse strand, counting down.
ATTACGGACAGAGAGAAGACTGCAGGTTTGCAAATCAAAGATGTGCTTCAAAATGCACACATGGGGAAACAAAGACCTAATTCACAGCTGAAAGAACAGATCAAGAGCAAATTACAGGTTAGTTCTGCGAGAGGCAGCCATCTCAGCAGATAAGCAGGGAGTAGAAGGTGGAGATCAGGGGCCAAACTCCATAATGGGTCAAAGTCTAAATCCCAGGGAAGAGAGGGAAAGGCAGGCAATGTGGGGCAGCTCAAGAACTTCCCTCTGAGGGCTGGGGATTTAGCTCAGTGGTTCCAGCACCTGTCTTGCAAGCGCAAGGACCCAGGTTCAATCCTCACTGACATACAACACTGGACTCACGCCCAGCAGCAATTAGTACCACATACCACAATGCTGGGCGTGGTGGCTCACACCTGTTATCCCAGCACCTGGGAGGCAGAGGCAGGAGGATTGCTGTGATGAGTTTGAGGCTGAGCTCAGGGGCAGCCTGAACCACTTAGCGAGACCCTGTCTCAAAAAACCTAAAAAAAAAAAGAACTTCCCTCTGAGCAAAAGGAACCAGGACACAGGTCCTAACACTAAATACCTCAGCAGCTATTCTGGTGACTTTGTAAAGTGACTTAAGAACTCTGTGCCCCCAACTCAGTTCCTGAAAGACCAGTAGAGACCAGACAACCAGACATTGCTGACAGGCAGAAAAAAGATAAAATGACAGAATGGAAGTGTTAGAATTATAGATAGAAAAGCTAGTTAGACATGTTGTAGGCAGATAGGAGTGGCCCTGGAAAATCTTGCAAGACAGAAGACTCATACCAGTGGTCAATGCCATCAACAAAAACTCCCAGACAGCAGTGCCAATGGCCTCATTCTCCTCCCAGGATGGAAGGCCAGTTCCACCCTCTTCCCAGGAATGCACTGAAGGCAAATTCCCTAGGGTAGAGGGCCGGGACGTTGGCCCACCTAAAGAACTCTCCTCACCAACAAAAACTCTATACAACTTGATTTCTCATTGGACCCCATTTGATGAAGAGGGCTTAAACAACAATACTTAATGTAATCCCACTGGTTAACTATGGCTTGCCCATTTCTTTTAAATCTTATTGGAAGTCTCCACTTTACCCATTGGTTAATTATAGCCTGTCCACCTTCTTGAATCTTATTGGAAGCCTCCTACTTTGAGCTCACCTCATATTTTGATTTTGGTCCATAAATTCCCACTGGAAAAAGCGGGTTTCCCACTTTTGGATTCTGAGTTACCCACCTTTCTGGGTTCCCCCTTCTGCCTCTCTTAGGCAGATGCTTTCTTTCTCAATAAAATCTTCCTACTCAAACCTCTGTCGTTGCTAAAATTCATTCTTTGATTTTAGAGAACACGACCTCGAATTCAGGTTGGGAGCTAGGCCTTGCTCCCCTGTATCAACTGGAGATCTGCTAACTATAAAAATACTATGTGAATATAACATTATTTGGGGAGAAAACAGTATTTCTCAAATAAGGTTAGTGGCAGAGAAGCTAACTAACACTTTCCCACAGATATTGCTAGTATAAGCCCTCCCTCCTCACCTGGATGGTGGCCTTGTTCTGGCCTTTGAATACCACAGCATACATCTGTTTTAATTATTCATTTCCAGTTTCCTGCTATGATACTGCCAGCTTACACAAAGCCCAAACAGGACAATGAAATGCTGTCCTTTTCCTCCTGAGTTTGGGGTGCTTTTTTTCTTCCTTTCCACTACTGTTTTCCTTGTCCCTCACCTTATCCTGTTCTTATTCTTTGTCTTTCCTCCTCTTAATCCCACTCTATCTCCATTAGTACATATAGGCATAATAGCTTCAAGATATTTGCAAAACCAGGAGAAAATAGAGTTGGTAATTAGCATTAATATCCCTTAAAACTTTCACCTTTGACCTTATCCCTAACTTTCACTGCTTTCTCCTCCTTTTTACAGGGATAAGCAAACCTGTTTGACAAGTTCCTTCCAAGCCCTGCTCTCCTGACTGGCTCAGTGAAAACAACTGGAATAGGACACAGCAGAGTAAATGCAAAAGCTATGTAAAGTACATGGGCTTTCTCTGCATAGCAAGACTTCAGGCTGGCACACTGCCTACTTAGGGTGGCAGTCTCAAAGCTGGGAAGGGGCAGCACAGAAGCACTTCTACTGCTACTAGCAAAAAATAAATAATTTTATTCCACATTATATTAAATATAGTCAATACTGTATTCTTCCATATTATGAATAATATGACGAGAATAAGGTAGAATCAGATCAAGATTTTAAGTGGAGAAGTTTGTGTAATTCTAGTGGATGAGACTGTCTTCACACTGTTGTTAGCAGTGTGCCTAACTTCATTTTTGGGGTACGTGTGTATGTGTGTGTGTAACAGAGTAGAAATTCTGAATTGGCCAAAACTAAGAACTTAATTTAATAAAAGGATTTTGCTCCAAATAGTCAAGTCCTCACATGTATTTAAAATGTTTTAAAATTATACTTGTTTTACTGGAAAATATAGAAGTGTGTACTAATTAATATAATAAACACTGGGAAACCCTATGAAAGAGGGGAAGCAAGCCTAGCTCCCCACTTTTTAGATACTTGGAACACAAGTTTGTCTTCTCTAAAATGGAAGAATGAATTTCAGGAATGAGGGATGGAGGTTATGAGTCAGAAAAGACTATTGAAAAAGAAAGCTTTTGCCTGAGAGGTAAAACGGGGACTCAAAAATGGGAGATCTACCTACCTCACTTTTCAGTGGGCTTTTATGCAGCAAAGCCACGAGGTGAGGTGGGTTTAAGGTGGGACAAAATTACAGTCAACCAATAACACTGCAAATATAGTAACTTAGGTAGCATTTGTACAATGAGAAATTACAGAATGGACAAAACCATGATCAACCAATAAGATTATAACAAGTATAACTACTCAGGTAACACTGATTAATTAACTGGGGACCCAATGAGAAATCAAGTCACATAACAAGCACACAAGAATTTTTGACCTAGTCTCTTTGGGGGAGGTGAGTTAAAGTCCCAGACCTCCACCCCAAGGGTCTGGCACCTATTTAGCACATCAAGCCCTGCTGTCTAGCTTAGGGAGACTAGCACCTTATTTGGAACATCGATTACTGTGTGGGTGGGTTGTTTTTTCTTCCAGAAAGGTTAACCTCCAAGTTGGCTTCTTTATTTTCAGGGCTGCCCTAACTGCCTGCAAAAAAAAAGCCTAGCCAGCTTTTTTACCTATCACACCTATATTTAAAAATGTTAAGTGCTTGTCCTCTTCCAATGTTTTCAAATTTTAAATCCCATAAATATTATTTAATTTATGGAGCTTTTCAAGGATACCTTAATAGTAAATACAGTATATTTTTATATGACTCTACTTTGTAAATATATAAGCACCTATTATTTTAAGCATCATATCTTACTTGGAGGAAAATTACCCCCATATTATTACTTATTAAACAAACATAACTAATTTAAAAAATTACAACTTGGTATTTTGAAAATATTTAACTTTTTGCAAAACAATTAAAAAGTAGGAAATGATCTTACACATATAATCATCCCCAAATCAAGTAAAATTTGTTAGTCATAAATATGAATTTTTAGTGACCTGAAATACTTGCATATTTTCTTATTATCTATTTCATGAATAAAAATTGATTATACCATTAAAATAAAACCAATTCACATATACGTGATAAAGCTCTATGGAAGACACATACTCTTTCTAAAATGTTCCTATTACACATTCTCCCATCTATTCCAAATGGATAAAACTTACACCAACTTTCAGCCTGAGAACAGAAATAGAATCTGGAAGTAGTCTGGATACTCTGTCTTTCAAAAACTGAAAAGCATAGGGTCTGTCCTGGCTGCCTACTACTCAAGGCCTACCTAAGTGTGGAACTCTAGGCTAAGCAAACTGCAACTCAGCACTTGTTATTTTTGTGAGGGAAAGCTGAACATGATGTCACACCATGCAGGCAAAATCCGAGTTGGTGCCAGTGTACCAAGAAATGAGAAAAAATCCTGAACCAAAGACCATCTGCACAAAACACTAGGACTTGCTGTAAGGGCATTATCTACCCGGAGGTACTAAGCCCAGTACCAAAGCACCAAGACTCAGCTCCAGCTCCTCCACAAGGAGGTGCTGATAATACAAAGTGAAGTACAGCTGGAAACTGCAGGTAAAAAATAGTAAAATATGAAACCTACCTACATAACAGACTGTAGCTTTCCTCAGAAATAAAAAACACTAAATTCCATTAACTCAACAAATATTTATTGGGTCTCTAGAAGCAGCATATACAGTATATGTATGTACTAAATGTATATAGTATATATATGTACATATATAGTACTCAAGGTACTATATAAATACATGATAAGCAATGTACTGAAATATATTTTAACTTGAATTAAAAGAATAAACTTTATATGTAGCCAATTAAGTGTCATTATGCCTTACAACCAATTTATAAAATATATGTGCTATGTTCAATCACTGACTGAAAACTAATTAAACTAAAAAAATTACAACTTGGTGTCTTGAAAATATTTAACTTTATTGAAAATAATTAAAAAGTAGGAAATGATTTTACACATATTGTTTAATCATCCCCAAATCAAGTAAAATTTGTTGGTGTCCTGAAAATATTTAACTTTTTTCAAACCATTTCTCCAAATGCCTACTATTCGGAGAGTAAAATATTTTTATAAATATTTCATAGAATTTAAGTTTCAAATGTTTACCACTTATAGAAAGCACCGCTTTACCCAAGTAAAGAAAATCTTGATTAAAAAATACATTTAAATATTATCATAGTGGATGCATTAGAAAAGCAAACAAACCTTTATGAATCAGTCCTTCCACATTACTTGTTAATCTTTACTTACAGCGCTGACCTGTAAGACCCCCATAAGATGTGGAAATGTCTTATGAGTTATTAAATATCGTGTTAGGTTTTGCTATCATCTATCTTATGTGTTGGGTTTTGTTTTTGCTTTCAGATTCCATTAAAGTGAATAATCAATGCTTGTATTAAGTTATCTAAAGATCTAGAGCACACTCAAGATACTGAGAATACTTTAAACAAAACATTTTAAATATCCACTGTTTGATTATCTTTTAAAAACAGTGTATATGCTGCTACCCTCCAGACTGAAGAAGAAAGCTCACCTGGCTGCCTAGCACATCCTCAAGCTCTGGAGGTTATTCCATTCTCTGTGAGGAAGATCTTGATCAGTGGGCTTTCTACTCCCTTCCAAATGTGCAACTGCTGCTGTTCTACTGACCTCTAACCCAAAAGGCTATAAATAGGATTAAGTTTTCATCATAAAAATTGCTTTTCAATTACCCTCCCAGAACCCTGACAGCTAACACTTTGGAAAGCAAGTCACTAGGGACTTCTTACCACAACCTAAGACTTGCTTTCAAGTTTGCACTTATGAACACGAACCAGTAACCTTCCAGGTATCACACGTGACAATCTCCTGCAGTGCTCATAGAAGCTATTGGAAGTGCGTATTTTCATGTGAATTTTGAAGGAAAAGGAACTGTATCATAGATCAAGGTCACAGAGTACCACGACTGTGAGATACTTCTCATTTTAGTACCTGACCTGTCATTTCCTGAAATTATCTGTCCTGCAGTTACTACGAATCTTTCCCCCCTAATTTTCCTTTTTGCCTTTCTTACCTAGCCCTTCTCATTCTTTGCTGCTCACTACCCTTTCATCCAAGTCTCAGACTTCCCTAGGTATCTACAGGCCTCTTGGTACCAAACCTGAAAAGTTATCAGCTCACTGTCTGCTGTTCTCCATTCACTGAAAACTGTGAAGCAGTCTAAGCATCCATCTGTCCCTGCACTTATCTAGCACAAGACATCTCTGCATAACTTCTGTGCAACGACTCACTGAACACACAACTCCAGGTGGATTTTCTATGCAGCATTAGGGATCTGGTACAGGGGTACTTCACCAACAGCCTTTAAAATCCCAGTCATTTTTTCATTTCATTTCATTTATTATTTTATTTTATTTGACAGGGTCTTGTTAGTTTTCCAAGCTGGCTTAAAAGTTAGGGTCATTCTGCCTGAGCTGTCTGGGAACTCAGATTACAGACATGCACCACTGAGGTTGGCTTATCTTTTTTGTGACTTTGTGCTTTTCTTCATCCTATCATGGTCCCTACAATACCTTTTAAACAGTCTTCTCTATCTCAAATTACTCACATCCATCTTTATAGTCTGCTGTGACAGCTGACTTTTCATCAGACTAAGCCTTTGCTTAAAACATCCCTGAATAGGGCCGGGGATTTAGCTCAGTGGTTCCGGTGCCTGCCTTGCAAGCACAAGGACCCGGGTTCGATCCCCCGGTAACCACATACCATACTGGGCGTGGAGACTCACGCCCAGCAGCAACCAGTACCACATACCACAGTGCCTGGCATGGTAGCTCACGCCTGTAATCCCAGCACTCGGGAGGCAGAGGCAGGAGGATTGCTGTGATGTGAGTTTGAGGCTGAGCTCAGGGCCAGTCTGAACCACAAAGCAAGACTCTGTCTCAAAAAAAAAAAAAAAAAAAATCCCTGAATAGTAAATGATTTACACATTTCAGGATGACAAACTCTGGTCCATCATCTTTCTTCTGCCTGTTTTGATTCATCCTTTGTGTTACCTTTTAAAAGCTTCTGAGTCTTCTGTTCCCATGTTTGCTTCCAAATTCAGGCTCAGGGTACTTTGGGTATGTGGCTATCATAGCCCAGCAAAACTTATAGCACTAACTTCCACTTTACTCAAACAACCTTCTTTCCTAACTGTGCTCCCTTTCTCCTCCCAGCTTCCTACAGTGTTAATTTATCTCCAGAGCACAAAGCCTGACACACAGTATATTTTAAATAAACACCTGTTCGAGAAAAGAATGTTTAGAAAACGTTTCAGATTAAGAAGATATGGTTCCCACTGTGTTTAAGACTAACTTAAAATACTTCGTATGTAAAATAGTATTTAAATACCTAACCTAGCCCCCAGTATAGTCAACATGATTATCAGATTATACTTTTTCCTAGCTCCCAGCAAAGAAAATATTAAGAACACTATATATAGGGCCAGGGATTTAGCTCAGTGGTTCCAGCACTTGTCTTGCAAGTGCAAGGGCCCGGGTCCGATTCAGGATAACCACATACAACAATGTCAGGCGAGGTGACTCACACCTATAATCCCAGCACTGAGAAGGCAGAGGCAGGAGGATTTCTGTGAATTTCAGGCTCATCTGGGCTACAAATGAGCTTAGGGCCAGCCTGAACTACAAAAAAAAATAAGACCCTACCTCAATAAAAAGAACGGAAGGAAGGAGGGAAGGAAGGAGGAAAGGAAGGAAGGAGGGAAGGAAAGCAGGTAGGTAGAGATATTGATAAAGGCCACCCTCTAAAAACCTCAACTATTTAGCTACAGTCCAGTCCAGAAATAAAGCATGTGAACAGAAGTATCTGTCATTTAGCACATACGCTTTATACTCATAGAAAAAAAAACAAAAAAATATACAATATAGTATCAAGGCCCATTCACAGTCAGACAGCAGGAGAATGTGATAGCTGATAATAGAAAGAGGGCCTAGAAAAAACATAAAAAAGAAGAATGATATTTGTCTCTATTCTAGTATTTCAACCCAGTAGGCTGAGACCATTTACTATAAACAAAAACAGCTCTATACACCTCAACGAATATCACCATTCGATTCTTTATGAATTCATGTTTATAAAGTCAATCCAACAACAAAAATAATATATCCAATATCTTCCAAGGACTGACTAAGATTTAGTATTTTGTTTTGTTTTAAAAAATTGCCAAAAGTTGATAGTAATTAATGGTGCAAGAGGTAAATTATCTAGAAAATGTGCTTCTGTAAATAAGCATTACCCCAGATAATCCATAAACAACCCGAAGTTCTCAGCCCAGATGTATCTTGCCAATTTTCAGGTACACCTTGAAATCTACTGCAAATTAAGCAGCAAACAACAATAAAGTTACTATCTCATAAATAGGCACACAAGTAATTTTGAAAAGGAATTTGAAAACTGAGGAAGGGTTTTCAGTGATATTAAATGGTAATTGAGTTGATGAGTTTTTCTTGGGTATCCTGAACTATTCAGTTTACATTACTGAGAAATGTAAATGATCAAGGTCTTTATACAAAAAATAAATTTTATACAAAATCAATTTGTTATACATATATTTGCTGCATTCTGTATACCTATACCAACAAATATACCAAACATAAATACAAGCATAAATCTCTGAAAACTTTAGTAGGTTTGGAAATGAATTCAACTCTCTGTGTATTATCAAAAAAAAAAGTCTGTTATGCTCAAACTCTGAGGACAGTATCAGACTTTTTATTAAATGTTTTCTTTTCCTTTTATTAACCACTCTTGTAGCACTACTCCACAAAACAGTAGATGTCAAATTAACCTTCTTAGTGTCACAGAAATAATATTAAGAGCATTTCTCCCCAGTATAAAAAATAGCTACTAAGCAGAGCAAAACCTCAAACTAGCAATAGATTTATATATATATATATATATATATATATATTTACAAAGAGAAAAATTAAGTTTTCAGGCTCAGATTTAATTCAGTTAACATAAAATTCTTGTCTTCCTTACCATATACTGAAATGACTTCTCAATTAAATTAAAAATCCCTAAGGATAAAGTATGATTACTCTGAATTTAAAAAGCACTTTCTATCCTTCCTGTGACTGGCACTTACTTCGCCTTTGGGGAATAGAGGGGGATTAGGCATATCAATTCTGAAAGGGAACACTTTGGGGGGGGGGTGAAACATGATAAAATCATCAAAAATAAAAAGAGGAATACACTTGCCATCAGGCCAAACTGCAACACTCTCTTGTCATTAATCTGGAAAAATTCATTGCTAGACTATTTAGGGTCGCGTGGTTTTTGCTAAACCTTTTCGTGAAGTAAAAGGCTCCATCTCCCCGGCTCACACTGGCTCATCACACAAGGGACTCTCCAGATAACACCTGGTGACATTCCCTCGCCCTTTGGCAAATGCCTAGACAGAGCAGCTATTCCGCCTCCTCTCCCAGTTCTCCACCTCCAGCGCTCAAGATGCTAAAAGATGCAGAGAAGCTGAGGTACAAGTTTAGGTAGAGACCACTCTTTGCCTAAGGAAACATTACCCAGTACACCCAACTTTATAAAACCTAAATAAAGCCGCTGAGTTCCCACCTACGGGCCAGGGAACCGCTCGGGGCACTTCGCATGGCCCCTGGCCGAGGCGCAGCATCCCGGGGGGGTGCGGGCCGAGCGCCTCGCGTCCTGCACCCGAGCCCGTGTGCCCCGCGCCCGCGCGCTGCCCTCCGGCTCTCCGTGGGGCGTCCTTGTCCCGCCCGTGCTCTCTGTCCGCCCGGGCCCGCGATCCGCTCCCAGAGCCCGGGGCGCCCCGCAGCCCCGCCGTCCGCTCAGCACCGCGACACCGCGTCCTTCCCCGGGGCCGCGCGGGCTGAGGGTCCCGGAGAGGGCGCTACGCAGAGCGCGCCTCCCCGCCCCCAACGCAGCGCTGAGGAGAAAGACGGAGCGCCGGCTGACAGAGGTCCCTAAGCACCCTGGTACCCAGCGCCGCCGGCAGCCGCTGGCCGCCGCGTCCATCCCTTCGGGGTCAAGCACAAGGTCCTCCGCCGGTCCGCGCCCGCTCACTTCTCCCGGCGCCCACACTCCCGGGCGCTGAGAAGGGCTCAGGAGGGGGCGCGCAGCCCGGGAGGAACTCTGCGGTGCTATCCCCAGCCCGGGGCCGCTCCGAACCCCACAGGCCACCTCGGCCGCTCGCGCCGACCCCGAGCCAGGCCGGGGTCACGGCCGTCCCAGGCGCTCCCCTCTCCTCACCCCGCGAGTGCTCGCCGGGATCCCCGCGCTTACCGCGGCTCGAGGCTGAGGGCGCGAGTTCGGTGTGAGCCTGTGCCGGCGCGGGACCGCGTCCAGGACGGGAGGGAGGGCGGCTGTGCGCGCCGGCCGGTGTCGCCGCCCTGGGGGCTCGCGCGGGAGGGGTGCGGGCGACCTCGCGCGGGCGCACAGGGGTTGGCGAGGCTGCACCGCGCCCGCCCTCGGCCGCAGCGCGCCTGCTCCTCCGCAGCCGCGGCCGACCCCCCGCCCCGCCCCGCCCCGCCCCGCCCCGCGCAGGGCCGACCCGGGCTGCTCCGGCGGCGGACGCGCCTTCGGGCCACGCGGTGGTGGCGGCGGCGGCGGCGGCGGCGGCGGCGGCGGCGGCGGCCGCGAGTCCGGGCTGGGAGCCAGTGCGGGGCGGCCGCGGCCGGAAGCGCTCCCGTGCCGGCCCGGGACGCGCGAGGCCCCGCCTCCTGTCCCCCTTCGCGCGCCTTTTCCCCTCGCGCCCTGCGTGCCGCCGGCGCCCGTCACCTTGCTGCTCCTCGTTGTCGCGCCGTCCTCCTCCAGAGCTCACTCAGGAGTTGCTCCAGCGGCCGAGACGCGCGAAGGGGAGAGGACGAGGACGAGGACGGCACACCTGCTCGGCAGCACCAAGCCCGTGTGTGATGCGGGGGGCGTTAGAAGACGCGGGGTGGGGGGTGCTGGAAAAGTCCAGTGATTGTGGGGATTCGGGCGCGTCCTGCCCCTCGGACTCCTGCTGAAAGAGCCGTTTATGCTTTGCTTGGTTGAATCTGTGGCGACTTTATTCTGACTAATCTGTTTGCCAGTAGCCTGCCGGGGCCAAGTGGCGTCCAGGCCGGGAAGCGACTTCGCCGGCGGCCTGCGGGAGCTGCCCTGGGGCGCCCGACCTAGCGGCGGAGGGCTTCTTCGGGCTGAGTGAGGGTGGGAGGCGCTGCCCGGGCGGGGAGGTCCCGGGGCCCGGAAGGTCCCGGAGCGGCCGCAGCTCTCCTCGGAATGTCGGGCCCTGCGCTCCCGCGCGTGATGTGCCGCCACACTTACACATATGTACGCGACGTGAACGGAACTGCTGATGTTCCAACTCTCAGAAAAGAAAAATCAGGCTGAGTATAAACTGTAGCAGCTAAACCGCTGCTTGTTTGCTCAAATTTTACAGAAGTAATAGGAATTCTTTTAAAAATGCCAAATCAGGTTCTTTTCTTGCTCCACACAGATTCAAAAACAGCTTGGGATTCTCTGCTCTTAAAAAAAATAGAGAAAGAAACACGATGATTTTATTGTACATTTTAATGAAATACACAATAAATGAGAACACCCCATATGTATGCTGCTGTTATCTTAATGCTTCTTATATTTAATAAGTGCAGAGCCAAGATTTCGCATATGTGAAGAGAAGATTTTAAATGGCAATTTCAAAAAAGATAATGCACTTTCCCTTCCTTATAGGCTGGAAATCTTTTTCCTGATCTGGGGAGATTACCCACTGTATATTTGTTATTTAACTTTTTCTAGGAAAACCTACAGTAAACATTAAACCTAAATAGATAATATCAACAAAAAGAATTTAGACATTTTCTTTAAAAGCTGTTTTCTTAGGAGTCAGGCTTCAGTTGCAAGCTGTTATTTTGATAGCAAATATGCACATTCATGGTAAAAACTTGATCATTAGGAATTAAAGCAATATCTTTAGTTTTTATTTAATAAAATTAAAATTTATGTCACATCTATGTGCTTAATAAAAGTGTGAACTGGACGTTCTATACTACTTATGTCACAGCAGTGGGTATAAAAGGAATGACTGTATATCACTTGTGGATATATCCGTGTTCTTGTTATTTATGATCTGGTTATTTTCCTCCTGGTCTTTATTTATGTAGTGATAATGGAGGTTTTTTTACAGCCCTGTACTGAAAACCAGGCCAGGAACACCTCTTTAAGGACTGAGCACCTAGTATTTAACATCATTAACAAAATAGTTGGAAAAGTGAATGACAGCACTTGCTACTCCTCTTTAAGAAAGGTTGCAGATTTTTCATATTCAGTGTAACATGAGTACCCACGTCAGAGATACTGGCTTAACTTAGTCATCATTTACAACTGAGTTTGGAACAAGACTATGTGGAAATGAATATCACCCATACTATTTATTTGTTGTGTAAACTCTGGCATGTAACTGAACAGTTACCCAACTCTACCACTGTCACTACCTGCAAAATAAGTATAATAACTGTATGTCACAAACATTATGAAAATTATAGAAATAAAACATGAACTGCACAGGATATAGTTCCTGGCATATACTAAAGGATCAAGAGTATTGATTTAGTGTTTCTTCCTGTAAGTCTGACAATGATAGAATTAATCAGCTCGGTAAGTTTTTATTAGGGGCTATTAAATTTACTGACAAATTTATTGAACAACTTACGTATTCCTGGAGGGAATATATTATAGTCGAAAATATACTTTTCCAGACTCTTTCCTACCTCTCCTGATTTTAACATCCATTTTTGTTCATGTAATGTTCTAGCATAATAAAGTTCTTAGGGTATTTTGCCTTATAACAAGTACCTTAGTATTTCTTAAAAACAGTTCTTAGATTCATTTTACTCACTTAATAAGGTGTTTTTTGTTTTTTGTTTTTTTTCAGTACTGGGGACGAAACTTGGGCCCCTTTGCTTCCAAGGTAGGCATGATAGCACTTTAGTCAAACCCCTAGCCCTTAATAAGTATTTGTTAAACATCCCATTTAATGATGAAAGTACAGAATTTGTAAAAATGACACCTGACAAAAATTATTTCATGGATTCAGCCCTTAGACTTGGGAGAGAAGTGATCTATATTTAAGGAAATATGCATGTAATCATAATTCATTTAATCAAGTGTCAAATGCATCATAGACTAATAGTTGTTAAGAAAAGAAACGATGATTAATATTGGCCAGGCCATTTAGCAAAAAAAAAAAAAATCTCAAAAAACTGTTTTATTTAGGGTATGGAAAACAGATAGCAAGTTTAATTCTTTAAGAATTAAATGGCATTTTTGTGTCAGAATAGTCTTTTATGAATTCTTTCTGGACAATTTTATATGACAAACAAGTAAACCTACTCCCTTCACACATAATACTAAAAGTAAAAAGGAATATTTCATGCGCTAAACTTGAAGTATGTTGCTTTGGTTATTCCTTTCTCTGTTTAGACCCAAATGAAGAAACAGTAGAGCTGTATAGGGTGACCTGATAGTCATGCCAGCCACAGATCTTCAGGTTCAAAGAACTCACAATTGTGACAGAAAGCAATGAGTAAATTGTGCAGCGAATCCTAGAAGAATGACTCCCAAAATGAAAGTAATACAGAGAAGTAAGATACTCATGTAAGAAAATCTAGGAAGACCTCAACAAAGAATTCACACTTGACTAGTTCTGATGTATGGATAGAAGTAAGTAAGTCAATAAAATACAACAACATTTGAAAGAGAGGGAACAGTTTAGTCTTTTCCGTCTCATATCCATCCATTGTTTGCAGTCACCTTAATATATTTGCCAGTGACCCTTATGCATTCTGTTGAAATCACCAATAGTGATTATTTCTATTTTCATGTGGAGATTATATGTACATAAGCTGCTGACAATATATGAAAGAGTATGATCAGATGGCTGGATACATACCATATCTGTAATAATTTAAGGGACAAAGAATGTAGAAAAGAGATAGGTTTCAAATAAAAATACGAAAAAGAATTCTAGAGAAGAAAGTGGACTCAAAAATCTATGACTCTGGCGCACTTTAAATACAACATAGCTGCAAAAGTTTTTATTCAGTTGTAAAAACACAAGAATATAGTCTTATAATTTCATGACTAATTAAAAACTAATACATGGGTACATTTTTTTGAAACCTTTAAACGTGGTACCTTCTAAAAATGAGTTATAAGTGACACAGTTTTATGATACTGAACAGTGTCAATAGCCCATGTAAGGAAAATCAGCAGTATGCATTTAAGTTCAGTGATGGGCAGAAATCGGGGTGGTTTTATGCTCCAGTACTCCCTTGCTAGAGATCCAGAACATTTGAATATTGTGCTTTAGGTAAGGCACCGCTCTGGAAATACCACTAATTCCCAAGCCAACTCTGCTCCTTCTGCCTTTTGTGATGATTGAGGGGAGTGCCTCACTTTGAGAAGTTTTGTTAAGAGAAGTTTAGCTAAATTGGCTCAGCAATTCCATGCCGCAGGGCATGGGGGGACCCACTAGAGGGCTGCTCTTCACCTGACTTCTAAAGGGCAAATGAGGAAGGACCCAGCTGCTTCTGTTGCTTGGGAAGCTCTAGTCTTCCTGGTTTCCTCCTTCTTAGCAGAACCCTCCCCAGCCTGGTCTTTACGAGCTTTTTGGTCCTCTGAGCTCTGACGAGAATCTCCCACACAGAACAGCCTAAGGCATTTCCAGCTGTATTTCTGAAGCCAACAGCTCCAAATCTTTCCTAAGTCTTCCCCTTCTCACAAGTCAGTTCCAAAGGCTCGTGGTCAGTTATGTCACAGCAGCAACCCCACTTCCCTGGTACCAAATGTCAATGTTAGTTACTTTTCTCTCATTGCTGAGATAAGATACCTGACACTCAAAGTTGTAGGAGGAGAAGTGTATTTGGCTTACAGTTTGTAGAGATTTCAGTCCATAATCTGGCGACTGAAAAGCAGGGATGGCAAACAGGCATTGCAGAGGAGAAATAGCTTGCTACACACAAGGTAGCAAACATAATAAGAGAGAGTTTAACATACCTCTCTGCCCCTTTTATCTTATTCACAATACTGGGACTAGAACTATGCCAAACTAATCACACGTGTAATAGATTAGTACTCACACACCCTTCACCCCAGCATCACGCGTTCCAGAATCAGCTTCCTTTGAAAAGGACCCACGCCATCTGCATGAGACTTTGCAAGGACATCTGAATACAAACCATAACACCTTGTAAGTGTGATTGTCTTTTTGGAAAATAAAAGAATATGGAGGAACTGAATTTACACAAGGCTTGATTAGGCCTAATTTAATGTTGATCTCTGCGATTAAAAATATTTGCCTCTATCTAAAGTCCTCAATAGTGCATTGCACCATAGTGCTAAGAATGATCAAATTTAATTCTCATAAAAATCCCAGAGATAGGGACCACTTGCTATCACTGCTATTTAACACAGAGTAGCACAGGATTGAGGAATAAAACTTACCCAAGTTAACGAAGAGTGAAGATTGAATTGAGGTCTGTCTGAATCAATAAACAGGTCTGAAAGTACTTTCACAGTTAGAAAATGTCAGCAATGAAATTCTACTTTGCAACCTAATAGCCATTAAAAACATATCTTTTAAAATAATTTTTAAAATTTTGTGATTCAGCCCAGTTTATTTAGTAGTAGGAAAAGTATGGAAATGTCAACCCTGATTTATTATATAATTTTAATATACTACCACTAGGTGAATGAGGCAGTGTTCATCATACTGGCTGTGTTTTTACAGATGCTACTGTTTTGGGGGTTTTTTTTGGGGGGGTAGGGTCTCACTTTGTAGGACAGGCTTGCACTGAGTTCACTGTGTAGTCCAGGCAAGCCTCAAACTCAGAGCAATCCTACTGCTAGGATTACAGGTGTGAGCCACCATGCCTGGCACTGTTGTGTGTTGTTAGCAAGAATACAACTTGGAACCTTGAGGTTGCAAGGCAGGCACTAGAACTGAACTAAATCCCTGTCCCATAGATGCTAATCTTCAGTTCTCTAATCCATGAAGCATAATTCTAAAATATCAGAACTTTTAAAATGTTTCTTTATATATTTTCTATATATCTTCCTGGTACAATGGTAAATGTGAAGAAATGTCAGTTTGTGAGGCATTAGATTACCTGTATAATCTACTCCCTTTTATGGAAAATATCCCAAGATTCATTATGATTTTTAGGGTAGTGTCATCTGACTTCTTACATAATGAACTACTTAAATTATTTTCAGGAAAGAAATAAAGTACTTGCTTTAAAATTCTGGGTATTTTAGCCTTTCCATAGATGATACAAATACCTGATGCATGAATCCCTGGAGACCAATCAATTATCTAGAAGGCCTTTCTCAATCCAGTGTCCTAGGGACCCTTTCCTCACATTAAACTCTAGTACTTCAGCACCCTTGAGCATGTCTTGTTGATTTCTGAGATGCCTTGAACACATATTTCTTCCTATCCCTGTTACAAAATACAGTAAAACCTTGGCTTGCAAATGTGATTCATTCCGAAAACATGTATGCAATTGAAAGTCCTTGAATATTAAAGTGAATTTCACTGTGACAAATAATGGAAACTTTAACAAGAAAGCTATCCAATGACACTCTTGCCTCCTTTGGAAAATGTCACAGAAATGTGACACTGTACATTGATGTTAAACTGATTCATCACTTGCACTGCTACAGCCATATTCAGATGGTGTTTTGCTACATTATTTTGCAGTTTCCCACATTTTACTTATCTCCCTAGTTCCATTTAGAGTAAAGGAATCTTTTGCCTTTTTCTTCTCCTACTCCACAGATGAGATCTCCTATTCCTAACTCTCTATTGGGAGATTATCTCCCACAATCCCACAGCAAAGGAGGTTCAGTGGTGATCATGTGACATTTGGCATCATGAGTACTTGTATTACAAGACATTGCTGGTTTATCAGGTTAAAATGTATTAGGACTGTTTACTTGTCTTGTGGAATATTTGCAGAACAAGGTACCATGATCCAAGCTCTTACTATGCTTAGTTTCTTTTCACTGGCACTGATTTGTTCAGAAACTATACCTCCTTTGACCAAAACCTTATACATAGTTTACTTCAGGTCACAATTTAAGTTTTCTAATCTTTTGCTTGCTTTTTACTCCTGCTTTTCATGGTAGATCTGGCTAAAAGCAGATAGCAGTGCACATATCACTGAATGAATATTGAATATAATTCACCAGATCAGTCAATTTCCTACCTTTCAATTCACCTCATGCAAAGTCTTCAGACATGGGAAAAATGGTATAGTCTCTAGTCCATCTCCCAATAAAGTATCTGTTGCCAACTGAAGCCTCCCAAGGCAGGACTTGCTTTCTACATTCCTGCCGGCATTCTGGTTTTAGCAAGCAGCGATGTGCCAGTCCTTTATGTATCACCCATCAGCTCTGCCTACAGCATTCTAGGGCTTCTTCATACTACATTACCAAAGCTTCCTAAATGCCTGCACAAACCATTTCCAAGGACCTCTGAATGATGTGGTTAGGTACACTCGGAGCAATTACCCTAATTCTGTTGCACAAGTTTTATGTACAAGTCAGATTTTCTTTTGCTGGTACAAAATAATCGGTGCTGAACTCAAAGGAGAAGTTTAATCTGACTCTGAATTTCAGAAGTTTCAATCTGTGTCCAGTGAGCCCCAAGCAGCTTGGAGGGAGGAGTGCCACATAGAGAGCTTCTGCATCACAGGAGCAGAGGAGGAGAGCAGCAGGAGACAGAAAGGGCTCCAGGACCAGACACAGATAACGAGGTCACATCCTTGTCACCTTCACACCCAAATATATCTGCTTATGCCATGCTCAATCTCCAAATAAACATGAGATCATAATTCTTCCTAGTATGATATAATATACAACAAAAAATGCGTTTATGTCATCCCCAAAGTCCCAACACTTCTAGAATGTTTCAAAAGTTCAATGCCAAAGTCTCTTTGACTCAAGGTAAAGTTTTAGCTCTAAGCCCATGAAAAATCACAAAATAAATTACATAAGCCATAGATAGAATGGCATAGGATAAACATGTTCATTTCAGAAAGAAGAAATGGGTTTAGAAAAGGATAAAGCCAGAGCAGGACTGAAATCCAGGGGGGCAAACATGAAGTCCTGAAGGCAATGGCTACCATCTGGGACATGAATTGGTGATGTGTGAGCACCAAAGGTCTCAGGAAGCCTCACCCTTATGGCCTCAGAAGTTCCAGACAGAACAGCCACCAAAACTAGATTCACTGCTTGAAATCAGAGGCATGTGTGAACAGAGATAAAAGAAGAAAAACTTGTGAGTTGGCCACACAGAAAACTGTGGCCACAGGAAGGAATGAGAACTCAAAACAAGAAACTCAGATGTTATTGGCTAGGGTTATGATATTCTCAGTGTTTCTTCAGGGTATGAGTTTAAAATCCACTTACAATTTCTGGGTTAGTGGCTCAAGAGTTCTATTACGGATGCTTGAAGCTCTTAGACAAGAAAGGCAATATGGAATAGAGAAAAAAAAATCTTACCTCCTTCTCTTATCTAGCACTCAAAGCAAGACATTGACACAAATCCAAGCACACATGAAGAATACTAATGTATTCTTTGCAAGTGAAATTAAGTACATGGAGTAAGATAGGTTTTTAAGTACCCTCAATGAAGAATAGCATCTACTAAATGTTCTAAGAATTTGAAAGCAAGAATATATCCCAAGAAAAGTCTGAGCATGAAAACACAGTAGGAATATTAAGAAGTAAATTCAGAGAGAAGATGGTTCACTAAGAGGATAGGGGACAGGTAGGATAAATGTCTCCAGATCAGTGCTAAATAAAAGCACTTACCCGGAAGTGGAGGCAAAGATAAAATCTGGTACAAGAGGAGGAAGGCAAAGAAAATCCAGCTGTATGAAAACTCACTATTCAGAGGTTGTTTGGGGAAACTAGTCCTAGATCACAGCATTCCACCCACCCCACAGATTCAGGGCACAGGCCATCTTGGCAAAGGAGCAGACTGAGGGAGGGAACAAGTCAGCCCTTCAGTGATGGTTTGGTGGTGTATGCAGAACAAAGTGAGATGTTTCTAACCCAACATTCAAGGGAGTCAAATAGAATGCAGCAGAATTACTTGCAATGCACCCATACACCTACCTCCAGAACCAAGGGGCCACCATGGAGAGAGAAATTTTTCCCAGCTAGATAACAATTGTATATTGCCTATCCTTCCCACATTCAATGGCAGTGTTATTGGAGAATATAGGTAATCCTTATTTAATGACATATCTATTTAACAACTGCATCACCTTATGACTAAGGTGCACTTTTTAAATTTACAGTCCCCCACTTGGACTTATGATCCATCTTTTTTGGGTGTAGTTCAGGACATCTTGTTTATAGAAACTCGGTGTATTTTTATACAGTATACCTTACTTATACAGTATCAAGCTTTTTGCGGATTGTTCTGTACAGTATAGTACTGTAGTTATGTCCTGTTGCACAATACATACAGTATGATACATAAGAGTTATGCAAGTAAAAACAAAGTCGACAAGTTGGAATTTAACTTCTTTTAACTATTTTTTGTTCTGAATATTGTATATACATTTCCACATTTACCAATCAAACCATTTAATGTACTAGTCACAGGAAAGGACCCTGGACATTACACAAGAAATATCTGTATTCAGTGTTGGGGATTCCTTAGAGAGGCCGCAGAAACTGCTGCCTTAGAATACCAGTGATCCACAGAGGTCTGCAATGGTTTGTGCCCAGAGAACATGTTCATGGTTGAAGCTCATTGCCTAGGACACTAAAAACCTTGTGTCAGTTGGGTCAGTAAGTGAATGGATATTGGACAGCTGACCCCCAGAATGAGAAATATTTATTGTCTAGAGAAGAGAATCAAACAACACACTTGACACTACTGCCTTTCACATAATAATTTCAAATGCTTCTAAATTCAAGCTACTGTATCAAGTAAATCTAGTCAGATAGTCCAAATTTGCCTAGGGGCCATAAAGAAATTTGGAGGCAAGAAAAAGATCTCATAATACAAATGAATAGCTTACAAACTAAATTTGAAGGAAAGAACTGTTTCTTTCACCAAAACTTCTCTCAAATACATGCATGTACTTTGCTTGCTGGGCTGGCCTAGAATTTCAGCAGTGACATCATCTGATTAAGTACACATACTAAAGCATTTCTTGGATCAGTGGAACAAATAGAAAATTCTAAAAACTAGTAACTGTATATATTCAGTAGATTGTCTGAATCTCTGAGAGCTAGCCTGAACTAAATGCAACCCATTGTTGACTCTACACCAAAACCAGAATAACCAGACTATGCATATGTACTGTTTAGCACAGAGCCCTAAACCCTTTGGTCACAACTTTATCTGAGATGAATATTCTCTGTAATTATTTAAGTTTTTCTGAGTGTGAATGCCTTGTGGGCATGAGTGGTGTCTCCTCATTTTTAAGACTGACCTTATCTTTTCTAACTTTGCCTTTGCACACACATACAATATTTGATGAATGAATATTGAAGTAAAACTATCAACTTATGCTTAGGAGAAAAACAAACTTGAAATTTTCTATAACAAAGAAAAGCCCATAGAGCAATACCAATACAGTACTCATGATGGTAAAGTAAGATATTTAAAACCTATTATAGGGAATAAACAGAGAGGTGATAAAAATTGATAATATTAAGTATACTGATGCTGTTAGACACATTTTGTCAAAATTCAGCTATCAATATTCGATATTTTTTCCTAGATAAAACTAAATCATTCTTTCTGATAGTTTGAAAGTCAATAACTTTTTTTCTTTCTTTCTTTCTTTGCCCCAGTACTGGAAATCAAAGTTAGGACACTGTACTTGCCAGGCATAGTGCCACTGAACTACACATCCTGGGCCCTTAAATCGGTAGCTTTTACGTACCATCCAAACTTCACTCAGTGATCACTCATTCCTTATATCAGTTAGGGTTCTGCCAAAAGAAATTCATGTCTCAACACATGTCCCAACACAAGCCTCAGCACATCACAACCTCATTGAAATAAAGATTTTCTTAGAAGAAAACTTCTAGTTACCTCACTTAAAGACACTCTTAGTAATTTTTATGACGCATACATTTATTTTGTTAGCTTTGACTGCATCAATTAGTCAAAATGCCTAAAAATCCTTCATTGCTTTAAATTCATTTCAAATGATTTCTTCAAGGCTTGAATGAAGTGGCAGACGAGCTGTGTTAAATTGAAGCACTTATAAGTAACTAAATAACAGAAGGAATCATTACACTTTCATTCTCAACACCTAATTTTTAATTGTGAATTAATAAAGCAGTTTGTTTTAAAACAACTTGGGCTAATGCACACTGCCAAAGTGATCATTTGCCGAAGACAGAATTAATCTTGAAGCGTTTCTGTCAGGGCCTATTGTATAATTCATAGAAGTATTATCAATAATGAAAAATCTTTGTCTCTTTGAATCAATTTGCTTATTTGAAATTATTAGCATTCTGAGAGACATCCAGAAAACTGGATAGTAAAGCCATGTGCTTGTCAAAAATAATCACTGAGACATTTATATGCTTAATGTGATTTACTAATATGTGATGTGTTGTCTACTTCAGTCTATCATAATAGAATCATGTATTTTATTCCTCCTATTACTAGCATGCAAAGACTCTTCTGTGTGAGAAGCTTCATACTTTTAAAAAATTAGCAAGATTTTAAGACACAATGTACATTCATGATAATACATGATAATTTAAATGTATAACTGTGCATATCAGCATAGGTTTGGCTTACAATGGTGGAAAGAACAACTAAAACATGACAAGTAGTCAAGTGCTTGGCACAGCCCTCATTGGCACAGCTCTCACAAGTTAAGTACCTATCTTTCCCATCACTTAGCTTCTGAAGTAATTAGAAAACCACTGCACTTCAGAACTTTAAGTGTCCACTTATAAGCCTGACCACTAGTATTCATTTATGGAAGTAGCATAAGTGGAAGTGGCTCACTTAAAACATGATTGGGTTAAGTTTTGAGAAATTTATCCTTAAACAGAAAGATGATAGTTTCATTGAGTGTGATCATTTATTTCTATCTGTAATTCATATATATAATAACAATAAATAAATACAGAATAATCAAAGATGATCAGTATTTTGAAAATATCCTTCACATAGTATCTTAAGCAGAGGATTTTCAGGTTTTTTTTTTTTTTAATTTGAACAACAGACACTGGTGATACCTTGAGTATAGGATATAGATAAGTTCCACATTCTTAGCATTTCAATGGTGAAACACTAGGCAAAAATATTAATTTGGTAAACATCCCCCTCATTGCAAAAATTAGCTATTCTTTGTTTTATTTGCCTTTAACTTGTAGCATTTACCTACTCTGTTTTCCCCTAGAATTATTTTAACTTTTTACTTACAATAATTATTTTAACTTTTTACTTACATAGAAATATAATGGGTGTCTCAGTATCTCCAAATGATGTGCTTTTATCCAAAGACCTTCACTATCTGCCTTTCTGTGCATTACTTTTCAGTATAAAACTATGAGTTAAAAACTATAATAACTACACCCCAAGGTACAAGACCCTCTTATATAGGATACTTAGCATGTGCTTTTTATCTGTAGATATTTTTTTTTTTTTTTGAGACAGGGTCTCGCTTTGTAGTTCAGGCTGGCCCTGAACTCAGCCTCAAACTCACATCAGAGCAATCCTCCTACCTCTGCCTCCCGAGTGCTGGGATTACAGGCACAAGTCCTCTTTCACCACGCCTGGCACTGTGGAATGTGGTACTGGTTGCTGCTGGGCATAAGTCTCCACACCCAGTATTGTATGTGGTTACCGGGGATCGAATCTGGGTCCTTGCACTTGCAAGTCAGATGCCGGAACCACTGAGCTATATCCCCGGCCCCATCTGTAGATTTTATTTGGACTTGGGCATGAATGACCTCTCTCTGCCATCTCTCTATTTTTGTAGCTTCAGAAAAATGTTGTTTCCTTTCTGAGACTTTTCTTCACTTAATTACTAAACAATTTATGGCTATTTTGTGACTATTATGATTAATTCCTTTTTCAGCTGTTTGTTATTTCTGCTAAAATTAAAACATTAAGAACCTCTGTTTTCCAGTTATTCAGCTCCAAGCTAGTTTCTGTTCAACACATACTAATGCACATAGTTAGAAACATTTGTATTTTCTATCATTTCCTTTTTGGTAGAAAATACTCAAAAATATTCTCTTACCTTCTTAATAAAGTTGGAGGTCACAAAGTGTAAGGATTGTCACCAGGATTTCTAACTTATATATTAGTGCATTCTGTTATTTAAATGCTGGTCTTATGCAACAAACTGATCTTTCAGGGAAGACCAGATAGCTTTGAAAACATTGTTTCATCAATTAGTTGTATAATCCTTGAAGGTAGCCTCAAGATAAATATCATATCTACTTTACAGAGAATTAGCTATTAAGGGCAAGACTTATGGCTCAGAGAATAAAAAAATAATCAAAGGTGTGTCTGGAATTGAACTAAGAAGGTAGATTTCCTCCTCAATGGTATAATAACAACAAACAGCATAATGTCTGGAAAAGGAATATAAACTTTAAACTTCTCATTTAAAAACTTGTTATTTCAGTCATAAAAACAAGTCAGTGACTACAAGATTATTTTACACTGAAGTGATAACTGTAGAGATGTTCACAATAGTTGTTCTTTCATCTTTGTGACACAATGGATGTATAAGCAAAGCCAGATTCCAAGGGAGAGGGGAATGTGAGCCTTTGAAGGGTCACCTTTTTATGATTACTGTGTGTGTAAAAGCACACAACTGAGACACATGACAGAATTTTGAGAGTAGATCAGATGCAAACACACACACACACACACACACACACACACACACACACACACACACGGTGAGCAGAATACAGTTCACTTCCTTTCCCATTTTGTAATCTCTCTTCCATTAAATCAAGGTACAAAGGTGATAACATCAAGGCTCCTGGGATGAAGGATACTAATTTCATCAGATATGCCCTGAGCCATAATAATGTAAATCTATGGAAATGGAGTTTCTAATAAAGTGTACTGAGCCTTGACTCAGCACTTTGCTGAAGAGGATTGAGAAGATCATATGACATTGTTCTAGCCCCTTCAAGAATCAGAGTAAATATTCTTATCCTACAATTTGAAAATTTGTACTTTGCTCTTTAAAAATTAGCTTCTCTGCTGTCCCTAGTGTTGCTAAAATTCTTGCTTTCAAATTCTTTATTTTTAATTTTAAAAAGCATGCAAAGTGCCTCTCTTCTCAGCAACCTTTGCTGGACCATGTCACTTAGATGTCTCAGTCTGTTTTTCTTCCTCAGGAAACATGATGAGCCGTTGCTTAGGATGGTTGTCCCTAACACATGCCTATTCTTCTACTAACCTAGTGTTTAACATTATCATACCTGTTCAGTTGTCTTTATCTTCTGCTAAACTGTTATGTCCTATAATAATAGGGACCCGGTACTTGGTAGAGGAACTTGGTAGATGGTAGATGAGTTAATGAGGAACCTGGTACTTGGTGGATGAGTTAATGAATGATAGTAGATATACTCTCAGAACCCTGTGTTTTCAAATATACAACACCAGGTATGTTTCTATAGATCCAAGGTTTCAGGTATTGAAGTCTCATAAACAAAGAATCATGGATCTTTGTAACTATAGTATGGTCAGAAGTTTTTCCTTTAAGAAAAGAAATTAAGGCACTCTCACTATACAACAAAAGTAAAATATGTACTAATTAGCATTTGTCACACATTTGTATCCATGGCAATAAATTAAGCAGTTTATCTCATTATCTTAACACTGCTTCCATTTTATACATAGGTTAACTGATTTTATCAAGCATAAGTAGAGAAATAATATAGCTGCTGATAGCATCAAGAACTATTCAGGCAAACTACCAGCTCAAACTCTTATCTACCATGGGGAATTTGTCTTCACTATGCTACCTGCACGAGTCATTAACTTATCTCTCAGCTTCAAACTGGCTTTCTCCTCTCCACTTTGGAATTTACATTTGAGGCTAGACATCCACACTTCTGCTTTTCCAGCTGTGTTGTTAGGCTGTGCCAAGAAGGGGAGCAGGAGGCTAGAGGAGAAAGAGAATTTAATCTCCTGAGTTGCTGTGAGCTTCTTGTCTGCATGCTGCTTTCCATGGTTTCTCTTATCTCCTGCAGAAACCCTCTCTGTAGGGAAATGGGAGCCCAGTGTTTAGTTTCAGACCTTTGCACCCACTGCCTGAGAGGGCTGGGTCCTACACACAGAATGCTTCTCACGTGGTCTGAAAATTCAATAAGTCTATCACTTTGTCTCCAACTACTAAGGGTGTGGGTTGCCTCCTGCAGTTATAACTCCTGTGAGATCAAGAGTCCTTTTTCACACGCCTGATCAACAATCTTAGACTAAGGATAGGTCTCTCTGGACTGGACTCTGACCTGTATAATGTTTCAAAACAGCTGTTAAGTGACAAAAACAATTAGAGTTGGACCAGTACAGAACCATTTCTTTTATCTGCTGGAAATATTTGTGTGTGTAAATGTGTTTAAAATACTCCTATTCATTTATCATCTTTTTCTAAATAGATGACAAATAGTAGAATATAAAACACCAAAAAATTAATTGACAAAAATAAAAACTTAAAGCATATAAATGGTCAAATTTAAATCTACATTTGGCTATTCAACCATGTGAACTTCTCTGAATAATATTTCCAATTTTAATATACAGAATAGGTGACTGTCATTTAGTGATAATATAGGAAAAGGAACAGGAACAAATGTAGATATCTAGCAAATATCTACTTTGAATTTTAAAAT
Source organism: Petromus typicus (assembly GCA_004026965.1). Taxonomy (NCBI): domain Eukaryota; kingdom Metazoa; phylum Chordata; class Mammalia; order Rodentia; family Petromuridae; genus Petromus; species Petromus typicus. The sequence goes on along the minus strand of PVIR01009611.1, from coordinate 7,705 downwards.
ATTTGATGAGGTAGTCAGAAACATAACTTTTCACACTTGGATTATATAATTAGAATATCTATAATCCTTTCTAAACTTAAATGCCATAGAAGTGCCTATTTTCTACTTCCAATTTCATGGTTAATAGATCATTCTAGGGCTTGAAACACTTCACTTCAGGCTCTTCTTGCATTGAGTGTTTGAGTTGAAAAGTCTGCTGTGATCCTGATGGGCTTCCCTTGGTATGTAATTGTTTTCTTTTCTCTGGCTGCTTTCAGTAGTTTATTCTTTTTTTTTTTTTTTTTTTTTTTTGATATCTGGAACTTTTATAATTATATACCTGGGTGTAGATTCTTTCATGTCATGGGCATGTGGAGTTCTGTATGCTTTATATATTTGTATATCCAATTCTTTTCCTTTTCCTGAGAAGTTTTTTGCCATGATGTCTGAATACTTTTTTAATGTCTTTTATATTTTCTCTTGCTTCCTGAGTGACTCCAATTAATCTTATGTTATTCTTCTTTGAATCATCTAGGGGTTGTTAGATTGATTTCTCATGCTCCCTTGCCATTTTCCATAAATTATGCCCTTCCTGTTCATTGGCTGAAATCCTGTCTTCTAGGTCTAAAATTCAGTCTTCTGCCATATTCATTCTATTGCATAAACTTTCACTTTCTTGATTTCCTGGACCTCTGCTTGTAGGTGTTCAAAAGGTTCCATTGCTTTTGCTATCTTGGATTCTATCAACTCCTTGATTTCCTCTTTAGCTTTATTAATCATAGTGTTAACTGTGTCCAATATCTCCACTTTCATCTCAGAGATCAGTTCTGATTTCCATTTTACTAGATCTGCTTTGGTTACCATTTCTGAGAACTCTGGAGACTGAGCCTCAGACTTCTCTATTTCCCTTCCCTCTATGTTACCTTGGGGTGAAATTATTCCAGCTAGTGTGGTTTCTATAACTGTTTTCCATACCTTTAATTGTATATATGTGAAATTTTTTTTCAAATTTTTGTATTTGGATAATATATCACAAGATATAGAGCTAGAATTAGATTAGCAAATACTTTTAATTGCATACACTCTGGGCTCACTGGCAAATGCCAGTAGTGCAGTGGCAAATGAGACAGAATATGCAGTTTCCTCCTGGGCTCAATAGTCTGTCCATATTTAAATGCTAAACAAGAGGACACTGAATATATAGTGGTTTGGGACCATCGATTTCTCTTCTCTCTCTCTCTCTTTTTTTTTTTTTTTCTTTTGCTTGATCTTTTTTTGGTAGAAATAAAAATACTAACTCCACTTACAAGTAGAAGATAGTAATGATAAATTTAAGGTTTTCTAATTTCTTCTAGCAAGTTCATGAGTTAGGTGAAAACCCCATGGACCTACAAAGTGTGTGTATGTTGGCAACCCTGCCACACCTAGTGTGAAGTTGTATCTCCACATTCAAGGTGCATATATAGTGGATTGTACTTGTTGACTGACAAATTGAAATCACATTGACTTGTGATTCATTTCCACTTTTCATAAGTGCATTTCTCACAATCAAAACACCAAGCCCTGTGAAAGGTTTTCTTTAGGGTTACTACAAAATAACATGGCTTAATTTTATGAAAGGTGCCGTGACTAGGAGGAAATGATAGCAGGATGGTTATGTCTGCCTCTCGGGATTATACAATTAATTCATTGTTCTCTTCTGCATTCCACCCAGTTTTTAAACCCTTGCTTCACAACTTTTGTGTACTCAGAAATCACCCAGGAAGCTTGTTAAAAAAAATCCTGAGCCCCATCTTGAGAGATTCTAACTCTTGCAACTAAATTATCGCTTTGAAGATTAGCTATGTACATTAACATGAGTATGAACCAGGAACAAGGTAGGATGTGCCATCAGGATCCATAACATAATTAATCTGTGTGGTTTCTGAGGACATCTTGGAAACAGATCATGACTGATCACTAAACTTGCCTAATGAAAAAAACCAACCTAGGAATGTCGTCAAACAAATAGCTGATAGGTTCACTTCCTAGAGCAATGCTTACCAACTCTATCTGCCTAATAAAATCACCAAGAGAATATTTAAAGGTGTGCTGAGGATAGAGTTCTGTTATGAACCTGAAAAATTTGAAAATTATTGTGCTCTTTTCCCTGTTCATTCTTTGAGTCATTTAAGGGCAAAATCTGGGTTGAAGTCTGAAAGGTAAAAGCATGAGCAATTGATTCATCTATGTGTAAGCCTTTAAAGGGACTCTCACTTTCTTTTGACCCTTGTTCTATTGTCTTGCCTCTATCATAGCCCCCAGGATGTAAAGACATCAAGAATAGGGTGTATATTTAATTTTTTAAAATTCAGTTCTTCATTGATACATTTTAAATACAAATCACAATTACACCTATCATTGGGAATTTGTACCAGTATACGATATGAGTCAATTCTCATTTTTACCCACTCCTCTACCCACCCCACACGCCTCATATACATATGCATTCCATTTATCATTATATTTTTTCTTACCCCTCACGTCACATTTATTTTTAACAACCATCTTCATTTCATTTTTCAGTGGTATCTTATTGACTAAATGGATTGGAAAATGATAAAAAGTATAAGATACATGCCAAAAACACAAATGAAGTATTGTAGGGCCCTCAAAAAAACATTTTAACTGGGTAATGAGGGGAATTTCGTAAAGAAATGGTCTTAAATTGATTTATGAATATGTGAAATATTTAGTGGGTAAAGAAGACATTACTTTTGGAGCCAAAAGAGAGGTGCATTTAGTTGAGGATATCTTATGTTAAGGATTGACAAAAAATGTTAGAATCAGGTCTAGAGTCAAAAGGAACCTGAGATGGCAGCAGGTCTGTAATAGTAATGTTGATCCATGGGCTTCAGGCTGAATAGGGGCAGCAGGCAAGCCAAGAGGGATAGTGTGGACCCTCTAATTACAACTGGCCTGACATACAAACAACTTGGGTTACAACATGGATTTTACTTTTACCCTTGAGGTCCAACTCAAATGTACCTGCTTTGCATACAGATGATCTCAGTTACAGGTTTAACCCTTTAAAAATTCTGGAAGAAATATTACAAAATCCTTTCCTTTGTGAAGTTAACTGAGAAATCTTGGGCCAATTTTGAAGGACCTTGAGATTTTCCTAGAAGAAAGTATGGCCTATAATTCTAAAGAAGAGAGACTTTGAAGGCTGTGTAGTGGAGCATGAGCCTTCAATTGACCAACTTGTGTTTCAACCAACTCTAAGGAATAAACTGAGTTCTTAAGTCAAGTGTTCATTGTCTCAAGCTTGGATAAAGAAGAAAGACTGAAAGAAATGACTTCCCAAAAGATGAGGGCTTGAAAGAGAAGGAGACTTGAAAGAGAAGGAGTTTATGGGTCAGTGTTTCATTAACTAGAGATTTCAGTTAGATTGTGAATTTTGATATCAATGCCATTAAAATGAGATAAATTATATGACTTTACTCCCATCAAGTCCAGAATCCCACTAGTGCTAAGATATTTTCTAAAATGTTGATCTGATCATATATCTCTATGGTATTATGGTTTCCTGTCTCATTGTGCCAAAGGTATGTGAGCCTCTTTGCCAAGGTATCTGCTGTCTTTCATTATGGCCGGCAAACATTACACAATTACCACTATATTATCTTCATGTTTAAAAATATTTTAATTATGTTTTGTTTTTGATTATGTATTTCCTTTTTCAGGTCTACTTGGCAAGATGGCAAGCCCATTGTTGTTTTTATAAAACTTATTCCAGGGGCCAGGGATTTAGTTCAGTGGTGCTGCCTCTGCCTGGCAAGCCCAAGGTCCTGAGTTTGATCACTAGTACTGCAAAAAATAAACAAATAAATACTTTAAAAATAAATTTTATTCCAGCTCCCAATGTCCAACGCATGCATTAGTTCATCTTTTCCTCTTCTATTCTACTTCTATTATATATGTACTTTTGCTGCTAATCTTGATGCTATAAAGTAAAGGTAACAAACCATATAGTTGAAGAAAGTATGCACTCAGCAAATGGCAGAAGTAAAGAGAATAAAAGGAAAATCAGAAAAGCTGCTAGTTGAACTCCTTATAAAACTATTTTTGGCCCTATAAAACACTCAGACAAAACATATCCAAAGTACCCTATATATTGTAGCATAATTAAAATGAAAGGTCAGGGCTGGGAATGTAGTTCAATGATTCCATGCCTTCCTGGCAAGTGCAAGGTCATTAGTTCAATCCCTGGTGTCTTAAATAAATAAATAATAAATAAAACATCATCAAAGGTCAATGCTAAGAGCCAGTGAGGTTCTGCAGTTGAGATGTGTGCAGTGGAAAAGCGATTTCAATTTGAGATGGAATGTAAATTGTGCAAAGCATTATGAATTCTGTGTTGAAGAATAACAGTACCTGCTATGAGTATTTGTAATTCAAAGATACCCCATAAAACTAATGACATAATTTTTCAGCAAGTATCTGAAAGCGAACTTTGTTGTTGTATTGTTTTTTTTTTGGGGGGGGTGAGACTGGTTCTCACTATTAGTTTGGGCTAGCATTGAACTCACTATGTAGCTCAGGCTGGCCTCAAACTCACAGTTGTCTTCCTACCCCAGCCTCCTGAGTGCTGGGATGACAGGAGTGAACTGCCACAACAGGCTGAAAGTGAACTTTGTACTGGAGTGTAAAAAACTATATTGTCTGTCCCTCCCATCAAATTGGCCTTGACAGTTAAAAAAAATAAAAAGACTTACCATGTTAATCTTTTCAAGGTTTTATAAGCCAGCTTTTATGATTTATTTTTCAGTTTATGGACTGGTTAAAGTCAGTCTATGAAGGAGACTCTTTAAAGTTTGATAGTGGAAGCAGGATTTGCAGGGAGAGGCCTTTTCAGCTTTACTAATGAAAAACAACTTTATTTATTTCCTATCATCTGATTGTAAATTGCCATCGCTAACCAATATTTCTCCCATGAGCCTCTGGTGTATGTGAGCCACTTCCTGCTGGGCAAATTTACATACTCCACAGACATTGTAAACTTACTGTCACATCTCTCTTTGTTATCATAAGCAAAGACAGTATGCTTTTCTGCGTGATTCATCTAACTGCCCAGTGCAGAAACCTATAGATTGTCTTGGAGAACTCTGTCATTCTCCTTTTCCTACCTAATCAATCTCAGGGTCTTTTCCATTTTTCTTTCTAATTTTCTCAATTTACAGCCAATGATAGAGACTCAGTTTGATCAAATAATGGATAAATGGAATTTGGCTCCTTTCCAGTCTGTCCTTCATGTTCTAGTCAAAGCTCAAGCAATACCTTTCAGATGGTTTTTATTCATATCTTCTTACCTTTAAAATGAAGTTTAGAAAGTCTTCCTGTGGCCAGGAATTCCCTGCCTCATTTGCCTTCCAGCTAACCTGAGTCTTTTCTGTTCCTTCCTCCCTTATGTTCCAGCCATTTTTCTTTGACTGATTCAAAAAACAATGAGTAACTAAGATGTGGCAAATTGTGTATGGGTGGGGTGCGGAAACTAAACAAAATGGAGACACAGAATTAGTTTAATCACAAGTATCAAATCACATGTTCGGCTAAGCCTTATTTAGAGGGCAAATTGAAAGACTCAACACTTTCTTACCTTTTTGGAGGTACTAAAGCAGACAGTGGGCCAACAAACAGTGGATCAATAGGCTGGAATTTGTAAAGACAAAGTAGATAGAAGGGTAAGATGTGGATGTCTTAGAGTCCTTAAAAGATTGTCTCTAATCTCAGCTTACTGAATAGGTCTAAACCCTGAAGGACAACTCTAGTTGGCATGCTAGGCTGGCAGAGGCTTCAAGCTTAAGCCCCACCTCTGTTAGAAACACATCTATGATCAATTATCAATGCCTGCCCAAGTATAAGGACTTCAGTGTTCAGATTTCTGTTCTGTTCTGTGGTCTAACCTTAACCTTTTCCCCTGAGATATGCTGAACTTCCCACTAGTTACATGCCATTGGTTGATTACTGTCAGGATATCTAAACTAATAGATTAGTGATCTCATTGTATTTTGACTTCTCCTTTATTAGTCTTTACATAGTAAGCAAATGATAAAATAAATATATTTCCTTAAAACTGAAAAGATATTGAGATAAAAAGCTATTGTGGCAATAAGAAATATGAGTGTAAATTTTGTTCCATTACATTTACATAAACTTCAGTTTCTAAAACAGTTTTGTCTTTATATAAGACAAGTGTCAGGCTATATAAATCCCTAATAAGAATGTGATACCAACATGAGAAAGACAATCCTCCAGTTGGCTGTTAAGGTGAGCTTTTATGTTTTAACAATTGTGCCTATAAAATTATGACCATAATCACTTCATTACCCATACTAAAATACCTCTCAATGCACACAACGTAAAAGGAAGGGCCAAAGGTTCCAAACGCTCAGCCTGAGCTTAAAACTGCTGTGTTTTCTGGGTGTTACAGGGAAAAGAGGAGGAGTTTGTGCTGAGCTACTGTGATGACTAGTGAAATTTTTATTCTTTTCAATAAGAAGAGCTTGAACAATTAGGCTGTGTTAGAATGAAATGTTCATTTGTCCTAAGTCTGATTCCTGGTGCATCAATACCTCTTTGTGAGAGGTGCATCCCAAAAGAATGCCTTTGTGTGGGCAGGAATGTGGCCAGGGGCGTTCAGTGCAAGGAGTCTCACAGAGCCACAAAACCAACAATGGGCTTCAGAACAGCAGAAATTAAAATGTATAGTTTTTCACTACCATGTGCTATTCATTAACTCCCTAAAAGATTATCTAAAACACTGGGGAGTAAAAACACACTTGGAGAAATGCTTTAAAATCCAAATTTTAAGTGGAACCAATTTTGCATTCTCAGTAACAGTATAATGAAGGATGTTGGGAAACTATATTTTTGTTATATATTTTTAAAGGACTTAGGCTCAAAACGAATGATTTTAAACTCTTGCTTCTTGTCTATAAATGCCTCTTAACTTCACATTTTAATCCACATTCATTTCTGTCCCGTATATTTCTAATATTCCTCAAACAATTGGGATCTCTGCTTTTTGCAGCTTTCTTTTTTCTTTCTCTTTTTTTTTTTTTTTTTTTGAGACAGAGTTTCACTTTGTGGTTCAGGCTGGCCTTGAGCTCAGCCTCCAACTCACATCACAGCAATCTTCCTGCCTCTGCCTCCTGAGTGCTGGGATTACAGGCGAGAGCCACCACGCCCGGCACTGTGGTATGTGGTACTGATTGCTGCTGGGTGTGAGTCTCCACACCCAGTATTGTATGTGGTTACTGGGGATCGAACTCAGGTCCTTGTGCTTCCAAACCAGGCGCCAGAACCACTGAGCTAAATCCCTGGCCCTTTTTGTAGTTTTCTTATTCCACTTTATCTCCTCTCTCTACTATTTAACATTTAGGACGAACCAACAAAATGCTGCATCTATATTAAGTATGTTTACAATGGACTCATGCTCACCCAGGATAGGAAAGAACCATGATAAAAACTATGGAGATTTACATCCCCTGTAACCTGACTCTTTTCAGAGCTGGAGAGAATCTGAAATGGTGTGGAGGGTGCTAGAGGGAAACATTTTACCAAGGATGACAAGAGAATTTGAGGTTCTGTGGAGACCAAGATTGCTGGATCCAGAGGGAGGGACAAGGCTCAGGCAGAAGGAAGAGGGGCGAGGGGAAGCAGACACAGTGAGAAGGACCTACAA